>OVBE01000887.1:0-42586 GCA_900406425.1 Iberis pinnata
TCGAAGGGCCGCTATTACGGGTTCGGGAACATGGCTGGCTACTGCTTTCCTGGATCGGGATCCCGACATCAAAGGGATCCTATTAGGGTTGAGGAGCTGAGGAGGAAGGA
Organism: Iberis pinnata; assembly: GCA_900406425.1. Lineage (NCBI taxonomy): Eukaryota > Viridiplantae > Streptophyta > Magnoliopsida > Brassicales > Brassicaceae > Iberis > Iberis pinnata. Next base: position 111 of record OVBE01000887.1, read on the forward strand.
CGAGGAGTTGGCGGCCGTCAAACAACATATGACCGATATGAGGGCGGCCCAAAAGGAGCGCAACGCCGAAATGAGACAGATTAGGGAAGATCAAATGAGGATGCAAGCTGAAACGCAACAGAAGATGGATGTGTTTATGAAACAGATCTCGCGACAGTTCGGCGGTGGCAGTTCTTGAAAACGTTTTTTTTTTGTTTTTGTCTATTTTAAAATTTGAGAATATTTTGCATTTTTATTTTATGAATATTTTTCATTTTAATTTTATTAATATTTTAGATTTTAATTTTATTAATATTTTAAAGTTTAATTTATAATTATTCAAATAAAAATTTATTCCAAATTAAAAATAAACTAAAAACTATTTTTTAAAAAATCATTCACTAAATCCGTCAGTAATAACCTGTCACTTGTTCAGTCAGTATTTTTTGCCGGAACAAGTGACGGATTTTATTACTGACGGATTTAGTGACGGGTGTTAAACTGATGAAAAAAACCGTCAATAAATCCGTCAGTATTAATATGTCATATTTTCCGTCAGAAATTTTTGACGTTAATAACAAAATTAATGTTTTTGTTTGTCGATTCACAGAACCGAATTTAGTGACGGGTGTTAAACTGATGAAACAAAACCGTCAATAAATCCGTCAGTATTAATCTGTGATATTTTCCGTCAGAAATTTCTGACGTTAATAACAAAATTAATGTTTTTGTTTGTCGATTCACAGAAACAAGAACATTGCATAGCGATAGTTTTTCAATTTTCCAAATCACAAGAATTGGAAGTATCAAACAAACAATAATGCATGCAAGCTATATGTAATGTAACCAATATACTATAAGAATAAAAGAACAAGTACTACATATAGATGTATCCGTACAAAAATAACACAAATGTTATCTAATCAAAGTTCCACAATTCCAAGAAATTAAAGTCGTTAAAATCCATAACTGGAGGAGGATACATCAAACAATCGAACGGCTCACAATAAGCCAGATCAGCGCGTGACGTTACGCTCTCATCAAAGTAACTACCTTGGATGTTGGGCAACTCAATGATCTCCTCCAAACTATCTTCCTCTGTCTCTGCCGCCACGTAAGACGATTCACAAGACGGTAATGCTGTCTCCTCCGTCTCTGACATTTTTCCGACGACGTCCATGGCGGCTGCTTCTGTGGCGGCTGCTTGGATATCATGAGGCGAAGATGACGCCGGACGAGGGAGGACAGAGGCCAACTCCGGAAAATTTAGGAAGGCGGAGGAGCCTTTGATAGTGAGAGATGCGACGTCGTGAGCGCGCGCAGCCATTTCGGCGGTGGCGAAAGAGCCGAGCCAAATTCGAGATTTTTTACGAGGCTGTCGGATCTCAGAGACCCATTTGCCCCAACTTCGCATCCGTACACCTCTGTAAACAGGGTGCTTAGAAGAAGATTCTCGTCTTTTGTTTCTTGTGGGTGAAGTTTCAGACAAGTGATTGCTTGTTGTTGTTGTTACATCAGATGAAGATGACGTCATTGTTTGTTTGTACTCGTTTGGTCGTCTTTGTTTTACTGTGTGCCATGAATTTATAGTCTGCACATGATGTTCAATTCCGACGTATATAACAAAGTTAACACGTTTTCTGCTATTTTTGATCCGATAATAAAATAGTAATTTATTATACAAGTACATACAATGCGAAACATTTTTTTAAAAAATGTCAACCAAGGAAAATTGTTATATTCAGAATCATAAATCATTAGCTGTGATGTAATCTACGTATACGCCATGTCATATTTTTTATTAGATTTTGTTAAATTTCTTATAAAAGATTATTATTATTATTATTATTATAAATGTCATACGATATTGAAAACATACGACGTATACTTTTTAAAAACAAATTATGAAATTTATTAGAAAAATAAAACTGGCATCATATAGAAAAGACTGCCAAAAGTATCACAGATAAGAAGAATTACCACAAATATCTCATTTGCTGTGAAAAGAAGCTTGCTTTGGTTTGTGGAGAAATGGACTAACTTGAAGTCCCAAGAAGCACTTGATGACACTCATGTGTAACTACTAACACTCAGGAAACCAGTCGATGTCGAAGGACCCATATTTAAGGCTAATGGTTTTTCGGTGCATGCATTTGGAGGCAATCATACTATTATTCAAGTTTCGGTCATCTTTTATTTGAAATGCACTTTGTTATACCGTCTTTTAGACATAATTTAGTCTCTAATCTTTGTTTAGATATATTCTGATAATTTATAACTTCACATAGTTTTTATAAACTCGACACTTATCAAACAATAACTTATTCATAAATTTCGCATTTTAGGAGTCGTACAAACACCTTTTGATGCATAAGGCTCAACAAAAATTGTGCAAATATCAATGTGTTGATTCCAGTCCTCCCTTTTTCATATCAGGATAAAAGTTTAAGTGTTAGACTCAAGGAATACTAACACAAAAGTTTGATAATACAAGTTTAGGAAAATTATATTTATGGCACAAATGCCGAGGTCACCACAACTTTAGAAATAAAGTTAAATGGCTTGCGTTGCATGTGATGGTATATTGAGTTTGTTTAACTTCGCATATTTGGTGTCTATGTTGATTGCATTAAAAAAAGAGAAAAAAAAAACAAGAATAAGATATATGATGCATCTGAGAGATACCGAATTCTTTGAGTTAATAAATACATATATTTGTGGGTCATTTCTTACTCCATCTTGGAACGGCCGACAATACTTTGTATTATTCATTGACAATTATTTTTGATATGCATATTTATTTCTTATTCATGAAACATGATTTTTTTTAGATGTGTTAATAAAATTTAAGGCTAAAGTTGAAAACCAACTAAACTGAAAGATAAAGACTATCAAATTTTATCGTGGTAGTGAATACTACTGTCGATAAGATGGAACAAGAGAACACGTCCAATATCGTTTGCCAAATAAGTAGAGGAGTTCAAGATTGGTATTCCAACATGAATGATGTGTCAGAAAGACGTAATTGCACGGAATATGATAGTCATTCTTCTTACTAGGAAAAGATGCAACTTATTTTTTTATAAGTACCAACTAAATTTTCATATGCTTCATTATAATGCGATCCAAGAAGTGAATAATCTTACTGGAAAGTGCTCTTTTCTCCATAGTTTTATTTAATTTCTTCTCGATTTCGATACACAGAGACAAGTCTCTTCAGATATTATATAGCAAAAGAACATAAGAAACACATCTAGAAACAAACATGTGAAACAAAACAAAAACAACCCTACGACTACTTGTTCATTTTTAAAGAAAAATGATCCAAAGTAAGAGTAAACGAAGACAAACCAAGAAAAAAGAAGAACAAAAAGCTTACCATATGATTCAAATGTATTAGATTCTCCTTCAAACTCATCATCTCCATTTCCTCTCCAGTCTTTCACAGCTCTCATAGGTAAACGTTTTAGCTTCCTTCCCATTGTGTCAACATCTAATGAAAATAACATTTAACACTGAAAGGCTGAATTTATCAGCAATCAATCATCAAGATACTCTCTTAGTGTCACGCGCTGACGCAAGATGATCCTGCATCACACGAACACATATGTTGTTCATCCATCAGCATATGTAAATCAGACAAATCAAGAAACAAGACCTAGTCTTACTGTGTCAAAGAAGGCAACTTGTTACAATCAAGGATTAAGAGCAAGGTTGCAAAACTTACCGAGATGAAATCAAATGCCCTTGTATCTTCTTTTTTTGATCCATTCATTGTTGAAGTTGGAGCCTGATTAGCAAAATTTGGTTGGAATATATCAGGGAGTGCTGACTGGTTTCCTCCGCTAGTACCCATCGGAAGAACACTACCACCACCTTGAGCATTCATATTTCCAAACTGCTGGAAGTTGGATATATTACTAAGGTATTGCTGCTGCTGAGCTAATAAGCTTGCCATGGCAGCATAATTTACAGGTTGATTTGCAAAAGCTGGATTCATCATCATGCCCGGAGGAAAATTGAAGGGCATACCACCTCCAGGAACCATTGGGTTTTGAATAAAACCAGGAGTTTGTGAACCAAGAATGCCTCCAACAGAATTTTCCTGTGCTGGGTGGCTGGTGGCACTTGGCATTGCAAATATATTCTCTGGAAGGGTGTTTGATGACAAGCCTTTTTGTTGTGAGCTATTTTCGTCAATGGAGAAGCTTGCCATCAAATCATTTATGTTTTTTGAGTCTTTTGGCTCTGCTTCAAGTTTTGCTGGCGGCACAAACATATCAAATAGTTCAGGAACATGATTACCACCAGAAACGGGATTTTCCCCGACAGCCATTCCAGAGAACATGTCGTCTCCACTTTCTTTTTCTTCGTTCGGATGAAATGACACGTCTGCAAAGGGGTCATCATCATTTTTCTTCTCAGTGCTACTCACTCCAGTGTCAGTGCTATCCCCAAACCAGTCATCATCCATCAGTGGAGCTGCTGTCGCCACTGTACTGCCAGTATTTATAGCATTTGGCATGTTCAAAGTATCGTCCGTTGTATAATCTGAATCACCGGTGTCGATCAAGTCAGGTAAATCAACGGCAGCCTCTCGCTTCACAGTATTCTCTGAGCTGCTCATCAACCCACTTGACTGTCCTCCATTTAGAAGGCTCAGCACCTACACAAAGCCGGTGTCTCGAGTTAAACCATCAAATGAGCATAATGCCATAAAGAAGAGCTTTGTGTATTCTTGCAATAAGCAGAGTCTTACCCTGTTAGCCTTTTCACGGAGGGAAGATTGGGGAGAATCTGAGCATCGCTGTATGACATCGGAGTTTTCACTAAAATAAGTATGTACAATTGAGAAATTATCATCTTCCTTCTTCCTCAAAATGGCCTCAAGGACGCATAAAGCTTTCATCCGAACCTGCCCAGTGAAACGACAGTGTCTTTTAAAGTACAAAAGTGGGAAGATTTTTAAATGCTGCAGAAGAAACAAGCCAGGGAAGGAAAATACAGATAATTAACGAATAAAAAGGTACAGTCGCATCAAAAAGTTTCACTATTAGGTGACGAGGAAATTATCATAAACATACCTGCCACATTGGAGACTGGAGCTTCCCATCAAGAGCAATGCTTAAGGAAACAGCATCCATTTTTGCAGCCTCTAAAATGAATACATGAAGTGCATCACGAGTTGGTTGCAGGCGTACACCACCAGATGTAACAACGGTTTCCAGCAGCTTTTCCTCACGAGTTTTGCTCTCGAGACGAACTGACGCAGAACTATCATTTCCCTCTCCGGAAGTGTGACCCCAAGATCCACCACCCGTGTTCTTAGACATCCCATAGTTACCATCATTCCCCAGCTTAACCGGATCATATCTACTGAAGTTCTCATTTTCCAAAGTTAATGATCTATGGAGATTGGGACCTCTGTAGCTGCTGCTTCCGTTGTCATTCTTCTTTGGCAAATGGCCTTGAGCAAAACTATTGATTCCTTGCTTTATAGTTGCGCTTCCAAGACCCACCACCTCACTCAGGAACGATTTTTTATCATCAGAGGGCACCTGATAATTAGTATTCCCAAATCCTTCTATGCGTCTGTTAATGCTTTCAGGAGCAGCTGGCTTATTACCATTCTCTTCCGAAAATAATACAGAAATTGTTTCATGAGCAGTATCCCGTACGGCCTTATTAAGTGCATCTCCTTTTAAAGGATCTGGATGCCCCTTGTAATGGAATAAATTGCGAACTGCAACAGAATTCCTTTGCATTTCTCTTCTAAACTCTGGGCCAGACTTTCCCACAGCATACTTTATCAGCCTAAGAGCCTGTGTACATACAATCATAACAAACAGAATCAGCATAACTAGTTCTCAGTTAGATATTAACCACAATTAGATAGGATAGCTATCAACTTTCCATCTTCCTATAAACTCTAGACTATAACTAAACGACTAAAAAATCATATTCATTTCAGCCTATATACCAGAGTTCTCTCCTCGATCCATTCGCATAAACACGTATTAACCAGCAAACTAAATCAATCCCCGCATGCAACATTTTCAATTAAAATCTTCAGGTAGACAAATGAATTCACAAAAGAACAACACTTATCAGTCAACCATGGGTTGAATCCGTAGCAATTGAGGAAGATACCTTTTGTTTAACGATGGGGCTTTTGTTATCAAGACGTTTCAAAATGAATTCGGAAAACTCCTTGACGATGCTGACATGAGAAGAACGAAGGAGGTCACAAATCTCTTCCAATTTGTAAACAGGCGCTACCTTGTCCTCATCAGATGTAACCGCGTCGATCATCCGTGACCTCCAATACGATTCCACGGCTCTCCTGCTCGTATCCATGACAAATTCGAAACAAAAACCTGATTCCGAAAAACAACAACACCTACAATTGAAGACCGATCCTCACAGTATCAGATCAGTTAGAAACCGATCTGGTAAGCTACAATTCAGCTTAAAATTCACCCACAATAGAAATCGCGATCAGCTCGGTAACCCTTATAAACCAATAAACGCAAGGCGTAAATTAGCTCTCTTGATACGAAAAACCATCAGACAATCGGAATCGGAATCGAAACAACGATCTCGGCGGAATTAGCAGAGATCGGAGAAAGCTATGCGAAATTGAGAAGAAACTCACCGATACGTAGGAAGCAGTCGATAAAGAGGAATGGAAGCGATTTACAAGCGTGAATCTTTCTTCTTCAGATACTTTTCTTTTCCCAGTTTCCCAATTTTTTTTGTCACCCCCAATTTTCTCTTTTTTTTTCCCACTTTCACATTCACATCACATGAATTGTTTTTTTATTTAAGATGGTTGAATAATCATAAAAATGGTTTAATCAGTTATATAACCAATATTAATGCAGTTTTAGAATACATAAGAAAAAAATGATGTGTGATACCATCCATTGTCCATAATACTATATTGTGGTCGCAACAAACAAAATGACCATATTGCTTTTCGAAGTTACATAAAGAAATTTGATTAATTTAAATTTTAATTTAAAAAACATCCATCAACTTCTTCTTCTTCGACACACGAGATTCTTCATATTCATTAAGCACTTTTTTTTCTTTCTTTATCGGCGTAAACAGTTTCATACAGAAAAAATCTCATCTCTAACAGGGAAACCCTAGATCGAACACATCTCTCACTCGATACTAAGCATTGTCGGCGGCGATGTCTGAGAAGAAGAAGACCAAAAAATCTCCGCGACTGAGGAAGGAAGAACCGGTGCCAGTTTCCAGAGAATCTAGTTGTCGTGCGATTGTCAGAGTCGAACCGGAAAAAGCAAACCCATTCCGGCATGCGTCGAGTTCGAAGGGGAAAGACCCTGTTGACAGATTCCATCGGATTAAGTTCGAGCCGGATCAACTTCCGAGAAGACTGTACGCCCGGGACTGGTATCCACCAGGCGGCCGGATAAACAGTTACTCGAACCCTTCGTTGTTGGTGGACATAGTTGAGGCGCTTGAAGGCACTGCAGACATGAACTATATATGCGAATCTGTTTTCGGTCCACTGTTGAGGCTCTCAACAAGGAAGGCTGCTCTCTCGGAAAAATTCCACCAGATGCTGTGTAGGTCTTTGATAACTTCAAAGAAGTATGAGTTGTGGTTTGTGTTTGCCGGGTTTCCTTTTTGTTTCTCTCTTAGAGAGTTTGGAATAGTTACTAGGCTACCATGCGGTCCATACCCCAAAGCTGAAGTATTAGAGAGGTTACAAACTCCTCAAGACGCTAAGAATCCCTACTGGAACACATTAATATCGAAGACCAAGCAGAGTGTCACAATAAAAGAAATTATTGGGTGGCTGAAGACAGACAAGCGGTTGCCGTTCGAGAAAAAAATACCTTCGTCCAGAAGGATCCGACTTGCTCTTGTTGCAATTGTTGAGGGTATTTTACTTTGCAACAGTAATCCTGCCAAAGTTGGGAGTAAGGTGGTGGAGATGGTTAAAAACCTTGAAGCGTTTGAAAGTTTCCCATGGAGGCGTGAGTCATTTGCATTAACTATAGAGATGGTGAAGGTTGGTGAGCAATGCGAGGATGTCGACACCCTTAGAAAAAAGTTCAACCAGTCTCACACCGCGACTCATGGTTTCACAATTGCTCTTCAGTTGTTTTTCTTCGCTGCCATTCCTGAGTTGGTTAAGTTACTACCTGCATCTGAAGATGATGATCACGACTTCACACACGAATTAATCATAAGTATCCCAATGTGCAAGAGTTTTCACAACGAGAACATAATGAAGATCGAGAATATGTCCAATGTAAGTCGATAAACATATTTGTGACAGATTATAATTGTTATTGTGTCTAAACAAGTTTTATGGACATTTGTGACAGATGTATGTGTAGCCGCTTCTATCGGTTGAGGACAACTTTTACAGGGATGTGAACGATGAGTGGATTGATGAGGTGGTGGACGAATCTGTGGATTACATGGAAAGCCTCATTGGTGGTCGGTTTAAATTCCAAAAAATATGTGGCAAAGCGACTGTAGCGTGCTTGAGCGCTTTGTGGTGGAGGAGAAGAAGGTGCCAAATGTGAAGAAGAACAAACCTGTCAAGAAGGCTCGGACAAATGTTCAGGATAGGGCAGGCACATCCAAGGGCAGAACGAAAAGATAAAGAACCCAGCAAGAAAAAAAATGTCCACCAGAACCACTTGTCCACCAGAATCACTTGTCCACTCCCCCCCCCCCNCTACCAAATATTGTTGTTGTCCATCTAATAGTAGACAACAAATACAATTCCCACATTTACATACTGCATATAAAAACACAAATTTGATTTGGGAACAATTTTTACAAAAAATGCTTCTTTATATATCGTTGGATTCTGGATATAATATACAACATTCTTATAGAGGATTCTTGCAACTTGCGCGGTTGTGACCAGGAAAATTGCATGAGGTGCAATTCCTCTGAGCCTTGCTTTTTCCATGTATCGTCAAATAAAAACAGAATATCAACATATTTTTCCCACAATCAACACATAACTCACTGCATTTCCCTAGCAAACACATTATGTACTTACAAAATATTCTCCTTGCGAATAGATTCTAGTTGTTCGTGGTCTGCCAGAACCTCTCTTTGTCTTAGGGGGATTAACTTGTTCATCCACCACTTCCTGAGGGACATCACTATCTCTCTCTCTTGCAGGAGGAAGTACAACTTCTGTCCATAGATTAATCCACTCCTGAACGGAGTAACACTTCCCAACTAGGGAGTATATATCAACTTTAGTCATCACAACCGTCCCAAGGGCGTGGCAGCAAGGTACAAGAAAGACATCAAATACCCGTTAAGTGCATGTTTTCTTATCCAAATCAACTGTAAAGACACAACCACCAACATCATTAACCTGGAATATCGAGTCCGTTGCTGCAATGACTGCATCGCCTATTACGTCTTTAAGATGCTCGATCAACAACTTCTCAATTTCAGGTGTGCACCGCGTTTTGGTTAGAGAAGCATTTTTTCTTCTACCACAAAACCAACCCATTAACTTCGTTCAGATTATTTCCACCATCCTAGCTATTGGGTATTTAACTGTCGTTTACAAAGTTGCATTTAATGATTCTGAGATGTTACTGGTCATTAAGTTGTACCTCATTCCTGGAAAATACGCTAACGCCCAATGCGAGAACCCGATGTCCACTAGATACTTACAACAACTTGGGTTTCATTTTTCAACCTCTTCAAACCAGTATTTAAAATCTCCGACTGTGTACGCTCTTGCTGCATTAGAAACAACCCTTGCAAGCCCTTCACACTTGAATCTATGTTTCACATTTCTCTCTAGGTGGACAACACATGCCCCATGGTGGGCTCAAGGATACACCTTGCGCAGACCTGCAAGAATAATTTGTTCTTTATCAAGCAGTTCAGGGTGAAAATAAACTTGCCCAATCAACAATCATTCACGTCCACACTTTGGCATACGAAACATATCACCGCATACCACATGTTGTCCACCTAGTTTTTCGTGGACAACAACATTCTCTTTGCAAATATGTTTATTTTTAGGACACTAGTATCTGATTTTAAAAGGGTGGCATACCTGCATATATGGCTTGGTGGCAGTCGGAGACGAACACAAGGTCACGATCGTCAGAAACAAAAGCAGACAATTGTTCAAAAAACCATGTCCACCCAGCTGTATTTTCTCCATCTATGACACCAAAGGCTAATGGGAAAATCTGGTAGTTGCCGTCTTATCCACTTGCTGCTACTAGAAAACTTTTATATTTACCCTTTGTTTGCGTCCCGTCAACGACGACAACCTTTCTTAAATGTTTGAACCCAGCAACTGAAGCACCAAACACAACAAACAAATACTTAAACAAGTCCAACCCTTCGGTGGTCCTCACCATTTTTATCTTCATGATTGTCCCTTGGTTATTCTTGGATATAAGATGCAGATAAGTGGACAAGAATTTGTAACTGTCCTCCTCACTCCCTCGACCGATCCTAATAGCGACTTCCTTAGTATACCACGCTTTCATGTACGAGATTGTTACATTGAACTCAGACAGGACAATCCCTGGTACGTCACATGCACGCGGCCCTTCTTGTCCATTAGCATATTTCGCCTTTAGCAACTCACCAAGTATGACCGATGTCGCTTTCTTACTGTAACCCGACCGCAAACTTACGTCACATGAATGTTTTAAAGTCACCTTTTTAATTTCAACATTCTCTGAACGTGGATGGATTGTTCCATAAATTCTCTAGTTGCACTTTTGATCTACACATATTACGATAATCCTTTTCTTGTCCGAAGCAAGCACTTTGAAATTAAACAATCTCTTGATCGAGTAGACATAAATTTCCTTGTGCAACTCACTCTTGTTTTTGAATATCATACCCACATATATCGCATCACCTCCTTTCCTCAAATTCATATTCTCCTCGTCACTTGTCACTCGCCCGACGTTATCCTGGTACGGCTGGTCATCAAGTTCATATACCGTCTCATCTAGTGTCCTTCCACTGCCACCTTCACAATTTCCCATACCTCCTTCGTTTCTACCACCATCTGCCAAACATTATCCACCTTGGTACACAATAAGTTGTCCATCTGCCACCGCCACTTCTGGCAACAATCTGTTGTCTTCGTCTACCATGTCAGCTGCATCAGCATGTTCACATCCAACAGTTGCTCCCCTTCGCATCTGTCAACAATTTCTTTCATTCTCGATTTCATCCACATGTTCTTGTCTACTACCATCCATAGTTTTGTCACACACAACTTTTCCACCCATATGCAGCTCTTCCCCACACATACGTTCACATTCCAAAACGAAAATATGTGTATCTGACTCTAGTCCTCTTCTCTCATACGATAAGGCGTATGGATCCCATTGTTTCGGGTAATCAGTGTCTATACGGGCACGCATCAAATCGAAATTGTACTCTTCTGGACTTTCATACCAATAATCTTTGGAGTCCAAATCACTACCCCGCTCACACAAATATGTTATTTTCCTTCACGTTGCCGTTTTTGTCCACGATCAAATGCTTCTTCTACAATATCAGTCACAAGTTGTCCATCACACCCCCACATGAACTACAGAATCCCTTGCCTTTTGTCCACTTATACCGCCAACTACTTCAGCCTCTCCTTCTACACGTGTAAACATACCGGCCCCACTGCTCACAGTCGCATTACTCTAAGTACAATTGCGTATATTCGCATCGCGTATATGTCCACTCGAGATCGAAATTTCTCTATTGAGCAGAACATGTTGTCCAACTACTATGCTTTCACCCACTTGTCCACCTTCGGCCTGTACATACACATCGGGTATATGTCCACCCGAGATCGCATCTTGTCCACTGAACACATCAGGCTGTCCACCAAGTATGTTGCCACCCACTCTTCCACCTTCACCCTGCACCCCGCTAACTTGTCTACTTAGCAGACCAGGTTGTCCACCTAGTATGCTTCCACCCACTTGTCCACATTCAGCCCGTATATTCACATCGGGTCTATGTCCACACGAGCTAGAATCTTGGCTAGTGAGAAGACCAGTTTCTCTACCTAGTACGCTTCCACCCACTTTTCCACCTTCAACATGTATATTGACATCTGGTATATGTTCATGCCTTATCGACTCTTGTCTACTGATCAAAACAGGCTCTCCACCAAATATGCTTCCACCCACTTGTCCACCGTCAGCCTGTACCCCCATCACTTGTCCACCTGAACCACTATGGCCCATGTGTCGTCTTTCCAATCTGTCTACGACTTCAAAGAAATCATCATCCTCATATTCATAATTTAACCTCCTTCTTGTTGTTGCAAGCTCACCTTCTTGACATACTCCAGCGTATGTATCCTTCCACACAGATTCTTCATTTGGTTCGCACTTGTCCATCGAGCTTTTTGAGTCGATGGACATGTACATATTCTGACCACCACATTCTGCTCTTGATCTACGGAATCGCTCTAACCCATTGTCGTCTTCTACAAATATAGGTGGCATTTTCATTTGTGTAAAAACCTCATCGATGCTTCTCTCCCAATAGCTTAGCTTTATTTGCTCTTTACGCGCACACCACCAAAAGCTTCAGAAACTTTGTCCATGAATCTTTTTAAATTATCTTCCTTTGGCAGGTGTACACATTTGGCAAACATGTCTTTCCTAACACAAAAATGCCAGCATCCTGTTTCTAGACATTCCCACTCACCCACAATGAGCATAACTGATTCTTCCATCAATGTTTACCTATTTATTAAACATTAAATAAGTTGACATCAGCTTTTCCACTAACATTCTCCTATTAACAAATCTACTTTCACTTGTACACCGATTTAAGCATAACAAAACAAAATAAAAATTTTTTTAATGAAGTTCACCTGCTTCAATCGCCCACTTCAATGTCTAAAGAAGAAGATGCTTTATCATTTTTGAAAAAAAATCTACCATAATGATATAATATCTCATGGGTTAAAGCAATTACCATCATGTCAATAATTAATACTATTAATTAGCATTAATGGCTCAACAGTTGAAGTACATTTTCCCGCGTTATTCTTCCTTGCGAGAGAGGGGTAGAATCGTCACTCTCCTTATGCCACTTGTGGTATTTCTTAAAGCTTGAGTATTTATGGTATTTTGCATAAATGGTAGAGCATTTATGGTATATACCAAAATAAACTCTACTCTTTATTAATATTATTATTATTTTTGTAATGTGATACTATATTACAAACAAAATTATAAAATTATTATTTTTCATAAGTAAAGAATAAAAAATGATTAATTTAACTTAAATTGAAACTATTTTTACAACAACTCACAAATATATAGAATGCTACTCACCTTTAATAAAGTAATTTTTTCGAATATGTGATTCAGTTTGTCGAGTTATTGTCGATGAAGAAACTGAAGTGTGCTAATATCTTCTTTTGTTCCTTTTCATTCAAAGATGGTGGATCAAACTCTGAAAAAGAAGGTAAACAAAAGAAAGCAAGCCGGCGATCTAATGAAAAAAACTGATGAAGGAGGAGGTCCCAGACATCTGCGTAACGGGAAAAGCATTAAAGATTGAGCCAGATTCCTCCATATGGTTGCTGAAATTTAGAATGTGAAGAAGAGATGCTGGCGAGTTCCAAGAGGAGTAGATCAGAAGGAACAAGATAGCGTCGATGAATTGTTCCACATAGTAATTCTATCACTTGTTGCTAAGCGATTATGCATAGCAAGCCAGGTTATGAAGGCATGCTTTGGAATAGTTTGAGAGAACCATGTTAAATTGGCTCAGGGAAAGACCAACTTTGGTAGCCGTAATTGCTTTAACATCTGCTTGAAAGAAAAAGAACTTGCTAATGAGCCACTTTCCTCTGTATTTCATAGCGATCATCAATAGTAGATGTGGTTGGATTTGGCAAGGTGTCGAGAAATTTGACCAAGTAAACAAGTTGAGGATGTCTTAGAGATCGAAATAGCCAGCTTGAACACCTGCTTCAGCCACTGCTAAGCCAGGCCGAATGCCCAAGGATCAAAACCCACTAAATTTGACATCATAGAGTCGACCAAGCGTGGACCATGAATCAAACCAGAAAGAGATATCAGTACCTTTTCCAATTATGGCTTTGATAAAAGGGAACATTTTCTCCCTCAACTTTAAAAGCTTATTCCAAACCCATGAGCCTAATCATGTGATAGATGCCGAAAAGAACTTTCTCTAATAATGTATACTTTGATCCAATTGACCAACATTGAGTCTAGTGAGTCTGTAGCTGTTAACAAACGCCAAATCAAGCGCAATCCATACACTTTGTTAACAATTTCTAGTTGTTGGAATCCTAATCCTCCTTTGCCATTGGGGTAACAAAGATCTCTCCAAACTAATTTTGATTTGGAGCTATTGAGTTCATGGCCAAACCTGAAGAATGCAGCCATGACACCTTCAAGCTCTTTAATACATCCACTTGACAATCAAAATGTAGCTAGTTAGAAGTTAGATAAACTGCGAATGACTGATAAAAGTAATTATAACCTTCTCACAAAGGCTAGGAAAGTGTATGGACCAAGCCTGGAATTTGGCTCAAATTCGATTAAGAAGAGGAGCATAGTCACGGATTCACATACTTTTAGTAGTAAGTGGCAGACCAAAATATTTCATGGGGAGGGATCCTTTATAAGTCTCAAATAGTAATGTATTAACATCCTCATCCAATATAGTAAGAAATAATGTGGATTTTGATAGACTAATCTGCAGCCCTGGCCACTTTCTAAACTGATCAAAAACTCTAAACACGTTGGCAATGGATTCATATGTATCCTTCGTGAATACTAGAATATCATCAGCAAAGCATAAATGCGTTAACCGAATGGCAGAGCACTTTGGATGGTACAAGCTTCTTCCCAATTAGATGGATGAATCTAGAAGTGCAGAGAGAACATTCATACCAATGAAAAAAATATGGTGAAAGTCAGCAGCCTTGTCGCAGTCCTCTAGAACTTTTGAAGAACCCAGCTAATTCCCCATTGACTTGAACCGAGAACCATGCAATTGATTGACAAGTTGTGATCTACTTTGTAAATATCTCTTGGAATGTCTCAGCCTTTAATATATAAGCCATAAAGCTCCATTGAATTGAATCAAATATTTTAGCTAAGTCAACTTTTAAAGTACATCGAGGGGATACATTGGGCGTATGATATCCATTTACTATCTCGGTTGCTAGCAAAATATTTTCCAGCAATAATTGATCTTGGACAAAAGTCGACTGATTAAGTAAGATAAAGTCGGGAAATTTTTTCTTGAGACGGTTTGCAAGCAGCTTGGAGATAACTTTGTAAATAAAATTACAGCAGAATATGGGGTGATAGTACTTTATTTCCATAACATCTTCCTTTTTGGGGATGAGAACCAATATTGTTGAATTGATACCATGTGGTAAAAAAACTATATTAAAAGAAAAAGGTGATTGCGGTGATAAAATCAGATGCAATAATAGGCCAAGTAGCAGTGTAAAATTCTTTAGTGAACCCGTAAAGCCCCATGGATTTATTTTTGGGCATAGATCGAACTGTGGCCAAGATTTCTTATTAAGTGATATGTTGTATCAATTGGTTTTCTTGCGCTTTAGAGCATCAAAAATTGACTAGAGATTGAAGTATTGTAATGTCACAACCTTGATAATCGGACGGTGTGAGCTGCAGGAAATTACAGAACCATTGCTATGCTTCTGCTTTTAGTTCATCAGGGTGAGGAAGAATGCGTCCAGTAGATGTCTGAAGCCATCGTATTGAGATTCTTGTAGCTCTAGCATGTGCCCCCATGTGAAAAACTGGTTATTCTAATCATCATTTTTCAACCAATGTACCATTGCCTTTTGGCGAAAGAAAGCAACTTCAATGGAGGAGAGATGAACCCATCGAGAGACTGAGCTTGAGTTTCAGCAGAGAAAGTATCTTGACAAGGAATATGCCAAGCTGCATCTTAACATCTTGAGAGATGTTTCAGGGCTTCTTTCACTTCTATATGGATATCACCAAACTTTTTCCTGTTAAGGTGCCTAAGAGGCAGCTTGAGACTCTTAAGTTTGCAATGGAATCGGTATAATGCTATTTATGAGATAAATAATGGAGTCGACAAAGTCCATGGAGCCGACAAAGTCCATGGAGCCAATAAAATCCATGTGAAAATGAAGTGAGTCAGTTTGGATCATGGTCCCTCCTATTTGAGTCATTTGACCATGTAAATAAAGGACATGTATAGGCCAAATCAGTTAAAGCACACATAGCAAAAGTTGTTTGGAAGGAACACATCCCTGGAAAGACCATAGTGAGGCTCGAATGTTCTGTAACCCGTAAAGTTTCATTAAAATCGTCAATAATTAACCAAAGATTTTTTTTTGAACATTGGTAAGTTGTTGTGATCGCGCAGATCTGTCCAAAGAGTGTTTCTTTCATTAATGAAGTTAGATGCATAAACAAAAGAAACCAGAAAAATCCATATGGTGTTGCTGGTGAGCTACGTAGCAGGTGATGAGTCGAGCCGATGTTAACATGGGAGTGACCACCAAAGAATCATCCCAAACTACCCACATGCGACCAAGAGTGTTGATTCATAGCTAACAGAGACCAACTCGGGAAAGCTTGAGAGCAAACATGGGAGCCATTAGATTCTTGGACACGCATTTCCAAGACACAACCAAAAGATAAGTAAGTATTGAGTATCAATTTTTTAACAATATCATGTTTGAAGTATTTGTTAAATCCATGCATGTTCCAAGAAAAAATCGACATTAATGTTTCTTTTGCGTATGCCGACCTTTCTGAGAAGAAACAATATATTCCTTTCCATTAATAGTGGCATTGTTCGATTTAGAAACAACTTTAGTAGCTCGGGAGTATAGAAGGTCGGGTGATAGTTGCATGAGAATCAGCATCAAAGCTTTTTTCCACATCAGTTTCACCTTCTGGATGTTGTGAGTGGTCCAAAGCAGAGGAGTGTGTATCCAGAAGCTCTCCTTCTTCGATTTGAGAATCTACAAGGGTTTCTTCATCCGCCATAAAAACAACAAATCGAGAAGGGGAGATAGTCACATATTTTTCCTTTTGAATGACAAGTTGGACTTTCTCAGACGAGCGTATACCCTTTGGTGAAATCTTTGTTCAAACGTCCTTGCCTCGAGATTCAATATGTGTCTAAGCCTCAATAGGAACTGATATAGAAGCTAATGGGAGAGAGTTGGTATCACTATGTGTCTGAGCCATAGAATGAGTGGTAGTAACTATATTAGTAATCGTAATGACTAGTTCTGATGCAATAACAGGGTCCTGAATTTTCTCAGAGACTGGGTCTGATATATTTCTTAGTATTTGTAAGTGATGTTATAATGATATTTTCTAGGTAGACTTCTGCCAATTGGCCCCATTTATAAAAGGAGCAACAATGCGGCAGAAGTCACGGGTAGAAAACATCTACATCGGTTGTGAAGCCACGCTTTTTATCAAGATGAAGCTTTGTTAGGATCTCTTTAGTTAATTTGTGTTGATGAAAATTTTGGCATTGTCAAAGTTTTTGCATGCCAATGTAGAGGGGTGAACTCGTATCAGAGCACTTACTGAACTAGCCAACCATTGGAGACCTTTAATTGTAAGTAATCTAGCTAGAATATTTTTGAAGACATCCATAATGGGATTGAGTCAAGAGCAGGCTGTGAAGCAAGTGCAAAGAGAGACCATTCCAAAAAGACATTTGAAATCTCAGCAAATACTCCAAAGACCTCTTGATAGAATCTTTTTTCGAATTGTTGAATCTGTAATTATGAATTTGTAGGTGGTTGAATTGATAACATTGATAGGCTCAAGATTTTAATATTAAATCTACACTGCAGAAAACATATCAGGGTCGAATTCCACAGAGACCAGACAGTGCGGCTTTCACTTCAACATCGATTCTAGCTAAGACGATTTGAAGCTCATGTTAACATGCATGATTTACTTTGAAAATAGTTCTCAACTCAAAAGACATAAACTAGTTAATCTCCTCCCGAAGTATTAATCCCTAAATCTAATTACTAAAGACAAGTTCCCGCTGAATTCATATAATTAAATCATGCATGAAGGTCAGATTCGAAATGTTTATACGCTAACCAAGAACATCTACTTATTTAGACTATATCAGATTTCTAAACCAAATATCTTTGTGTTTATCAATCTAATATCAATTAACTAAATGACCATTTTAATTCAAGCATTAAGAACAAATCTAGACTAAGAACCAAACAATTTCAATCGTTTATGTTAAACCCTAACTATCAAATCCTGGTTTTCCTGGGAATCCCCTAAAACCTAACAAGGCGACTACTCAGCTAAGCAATCAACAAGCATAATTGAAGAAATCATATAAAAACCAAATCAACAAAATTAAAATAGAAGAGTTCATAATTCTCCAAATACAAGGATGAGATTCGTCTCTCTGTAAAGCTCTGATATCTAAAAGTGTACGTCTAAAGAAATTAAACCTAAGCCTAAGGCTTTTATACTGCTAAAAACAAGAAAAATGAAATAAAACAAAAAAGGAAAACATGATAGGCTTCAAGGCATAATCTTAATTTTGGAAAATCTTCAAATTCTTCTCGTGTGCAGGGGTCAATCGATCCATATAGGGATTAATCGATCTATTCATTAATCTGGATCGATCGATCTTAGCAAGGGTTCGATCGATCTGAATTTCCGTAAATTCTCAGAGCGTTTGGATCGATCAATCTCTTTCTTCGTGAAGCTTAGATCCAGCACTTCTTCAAATGGATCGATCACTCTATATGCATTTCGTCCGTTTGCACTTGAAATCTTCTAAAAATCATCTTTTTCGCTCCAGAACGTCTCAAACACCTAGAAACCTGAAAATATGCCAAATATACATAAAAACACTGGGACAATGTCAAATAGCAAGTATAAATATCCATTATAAGGCATTAAAACCGAGTAATATCAAACATGAACATCAATCTTCAAATTTTTCGTACCAAAGGTCTAAATCTTGTTGACTATCACATGAACCTTGGCTACATGTGGAGAAGTATTAAGGAAACGTCTAATGAGGAAAGACTACCATAGATGGTTCAAATCTTCATATACATCATCAAGAATGATAAGAGAACCTACACCATTAGAGAATTGAATATCAACGTCTTGTTGGGAGAGAGAATATGCGGGAGAGCTAGCGATGGTTGCCCATGATTGATGTTGGACAGGCGGAGTTGATTTAGAAGCCGGAGGGGGGCCACCATCTACATCAGCTGCAGACGGCATGGCGGTAATGTCAGGGTTAAGGATTGAAATCACCTTTTCTGTCGCCCTAGGACACGTCAACATTATATTATTTTACATGAAAAACAAACATTTATCTCCAACTTTTTCTCTCAGTGACACTATTTTAAGCGAAACCCCTAGTCTCTAGATCTATTCCATTCATGACGGTGTCGGTAACCACCTGTGTCACTCGCCCCTCTTCATTTTTTTGTCGTCCCTCCTATTTTACTAACTTATTGTTTTTCTCGGTCATTTTGCTAGCCCTAGCTTTGCGTCTCTGAGCTTTCTTGTCTTTGGTGCGGCAGTCCCATCTTCTTAATTCAAAGCGCTCGCGACCTTCTCGTTATCCCTCTACCATGAGTGGCATCTCTGGTGTTTCTTCTTCGCTTCTCCGGTGAGTTCTAGTGAGCTATGGTCTGTTGGGTTCCATCCTGTTATGTTGTTTAGTGCATGTCATTCTAGTTATAGCGGGTTGGGTTTGGTAGTTTAGTTTCTAAGCTACTCGCATGAGATCTAGCTGTCTAGTGTCCTTTTTGGGGCTAGTTCTCTGGTTAGTTTTCGATAGTATTTTCGGGTTTATTTTGTTTTGTTGGTCGTTCTTAGATTTTTAATTTTTCAGGAGTTTTCTGTGTGGATTGTCTGGTAAAGCTATCGAGTGGATTATTGTCTTTCCTTCATGTTTTTCGCTGGATTTTTAGTTCTTCCTTTCAGTCGTGGTGTCGTCCCTTTTTGGTGTTCGATGCTATCGGAGTGGTCTCGTTCTTGCTCCATGTCTCTACAACTTTGGATAGGCCTAATATCCTATCTTCTTCGGTATGCTCTTCAGACGCTTGTTGTTCTTGTCAGTCACCCGTTTTGAAAGTTTGATGGGATGGTTAGTCTCACCCAGATTCTCAGCTGTATCAAGCAGTCGTTTGTTTTAATAGCGAGGTATATTTTATTTGCTATTGGAGAAGGTTTTTTTTGTGTTCCAGTGTTCTGGCGCCCGCTTGAGAGCTTTTATCATGCTTGGTTTGCGGCAGAAACTCGATAATCATTCCGCCAATAGTTTATCGTTGTTTTCTCTTTGTGAATTAGTTTGAACAATATGTATGTTTTTTATTAAATTGTATTTTATGGTTGTCTCTCTTTTCGTCTGTCTCCGAGAAAATATGTGTTGTGAATGTGAATTATTCGTATAAATGGTGAATTATTTGTGCAAATGATGAATGATTCATGTGAATATTGAATGGTTGTGTGAATGAATAAAATTAACTATTTTAAAATTAAAAAAAAAACAAATATATATTTTCCAAATTTAAAAAAAAAACCAAATTTTCAATATTAAATAAAAACAAATAAATACCCAATTTACAACAACAAAAAATACTCATTTTTAATCGGTAGGCCAAATAATAGAATAAAAAAAGCATAAAACCAATCAAATTGTAACCTAAATTTTACTTGTTTATCAAATTGTAAACCAATCGTCGTCAATGTATGTAAACTTGTTTATTAACTGAAAATTGGGTTCCCACGTTGTCTAACTTGATTAAACCAATGAAGTTAACCATTGGATAAGAGATTGAAAAGGCACCGCACATCTCCATAGAAACCTCATGCTCATACAATGATATAAAAACATTATCCAAATTAAAAGACGACCCCAAAACTATGGCAAGTGTACAACTGAATGTTTCAGGCTTAGTCGCTTCTTCATCACACAACACCAAACTTAATTATCCAAAGCCATTTCTTGTACCCTCGAGACGCTATGCCATCAGAACAAGCAGAGCCATAAGCACTGCACCAGCGAGCCAGCCTCTAACCGCAGATGAGCCCGACGACGAACCTCCAGCTGTCGATTTAGCGTTCGTCCATGTAAGTAGAGAAAATAGTAAATTCAATGGTGACTTCTTTAAATCATTGATTGTTCTATTTAGAAAAAAATGTTTTTAATTAATAGAAAGTTGATTGATTATTAATACAATAATGAAATTGTTAGTCGGTGTTGTTACCGGATGGTACACCGGACCTGCATTGGAGAAGAGCTTGTGGTGGACAGAAACTTAGAGATATCATGTTGGATTCTAACATCGAACTCTATGGTCCTTATGTATGCCTTTTCTCTTCCTATAATTTGATTGTTTCTATTAATCAAATTTCATAATTTTCTAATTTTCAATGTGTTATTTTCACAGAGTAAGCCTTTGTCAAATTGCGCAGGAGTAGGAACTTGCGCTACTTGCATGGTCGAGGTGTATATAAATTTATACATCTTACAGTATTTTCTAATAAATAATAAATAAACTTTTTTAGTTTTGAATTAAGAGATTTCAGATGATGATGGATATATTTCGCAGATTATAAATGGGAAGGAGCTTCTAAATCCACGAACTGACATTGAGAAAGAAAAACTTAAAAGGGTATTTAACTAATAGTTTCATATCATATATGGTTATAAAATATAAGACCATTTCTATTGGAGAAACCCAAAAAGTTTTTTAATTAATTTTTATTAGTTTTTTTCAAAGTTTTATATAATTAAGAAACTTTGTATGTATTTATTGATTTTGTCATCCCGAGGAGTTCTTAATAAAAAACATTTTTGAAGTTTGGTTTTTTCAGTTTGAAAATCTTAATTTCGGTTAAATTTTTGGTTTTTTCAGCTTTTTCGATTTTTCGGTTTGTTCGGTTAATTTAGTATAAAAAAAATTGTCGCCGAACCGAACCGAAAACTGAACTAAAATAAAAATGGTGCCGAATTGAACCGAACTGACCGAACTGAACTAAAATCGGTTTGGTTTATTCAGTTCGGTTTGAATGCCCACCCCTAAGCAAAAAAAAAAAAAAAATCAAAAAAAACCGAGCCAATCATATCCCAACACATGTGCGGCTCTTAAATGGTCTTAAAAACCTTATCTAAGAATCGGTTTTTGTATTAGTTTAATTAAAATGTTTTTTTTTCTCTTTAGTACATTTAACTACATCTTAAGAATATTCCAATGTACTTGCTCTAATGAACTTGCTCTAAGTAATTTAATGTTTTCATATAGAAACCAAAAAATTGGAGACTCGCATGTCAGACCAAAGTGGGCAATCCAGATTCTACAGGATTGGTAAAATATAAACTCTCTCTTTCTCTCTAATAATGTGACTAGTTTATATTATTCACCTACTTAATATTATATATAGGTGGTGATACAACAATTGCCAGAGTGGAAAGCTCATGAATGGAAAATTCCTAAAAATTTACCTAATGATGATGATCCCGAAGCTAATTCTACTTGAATTTGTTATTGTTGTTACTAGTATATCATAAATATGATTGTACTGTTTATATGCATATGAATAATTAATAACCAAACAACTTTCCATTAAATGATATTCATACAACGAAATTAACTCCAAACGAAAACAACACATCAAGAGACAAAGAAACCAAACACAGAAAACATGAATCAAGAATCATCACATTCTTTTTTGTACTTAGAATTCAGAATCAAGAGGAACATGTTCGGAAGAAGTCATGAAGACATTGCCATAAACAAGTCCAGCAAGTCCACCACCAATAAGTGGACCCACCCAGTAAACCCAGTGACCAGAGAAGTCTCCAGCTGCAACAGCTGGTCCAAAGGAACGTGCAGGGTTCATAGAACCACCAGAGAAAGGACCAGCAGCGAGGATGTTGGCACCAACGATGAGGCCAATGGCAAGAGGAGCAATGGTACCGAGAGAACCTTTCTTAGGATCAGCGGCGGTGGCGTAGACGGTGTAGACTAAAGCGAAAGTGATGATGATCTCCATCACTACTCCTTCAATCGCTCCAACTCCAGCTGCAACGCTATGTGTTGGAATCGCCTGCGTTTTCACAACATAGTTTTTATCGTTTCTGATTTGACCAAACTCTTCAATATTACTCAATAATTTTCATTTGAGATCAAGGCTAATTACCTAAAAGACAAACCCTATCAAACTAAAAGACAAAAACTATTAAAAACATTGACCTTGTAAACCAGTCTTTAAACGATCTATATTTTTTCATGTTTTTCTTTGTTTTTATAGACTTATAAAGACATGTATACATGTAATTTTCCTCCACAATGCTGATTTTTTTTTTTTTTTTGAAAATAATATTTTGCGAAAAAAAAACATAACTAGAGAAAATTTAGTTTAGAAATTGCTTAATTTTGTTAGAATAAAGATTGGTAATGAGGGGACATACCAAACCACCGGTAACGTATTTAAGAAGGAAGCAAGCGGCTGTGGAGCCAAGAAGCTGAGCAATCCAGTAGAAAACTCCGGTGATGAGTGTGATTTGACCACCGAGAGCAAGGCCAAAAGTGACGGCTGGGTTCACATGACCACCGGAGATGTTGGCTCCGACTGAAACAGCCACGAAGAGGGCAAATCCATGGCAAACCGCGATGGCTACCAAACCGGGGGTATCAAGAGCCGCGTCCGAAGTCAGCTTTGCTATATATTAACATAAAATGTGACACACTAATTAAGTATAATGGACACGTTGTTACATAACATATAATTATAGATATTTTATTAATTAGTTACAAACCGTAGGCAATGGCAGAGCCAACACCAGCGAAAACAAAGAGCAAAGTTGAGATGAACTCAGCAAGGTAAGCTCTTAGAGTAGCCAAGCTGAAGGAATCATCAAACGAACCAAAAGCAACTCCTGCCATTATATTGTTGTTTATAAGATCGAAGAAGGTTTTTGTTGTTCAAAGATTTTAGATGATTAGACCTTTTACATGACACTCTCTTTATATAGGACTCCTTCGTATTTCAATGCTTAATTTTAATATTATAAAAGTTAGTGCTTTTTTTAGTTCTTTTTGTGGTGGGTTTTGACACAAATTAATTAATGATTTTATGTGTGTTTCCATTTTACTATATAGCTATTCGTGACTTGTGTTAGGAAGTTGCCTACTAATCAAATTACGTGATCGATATAGCACTTAATATTTTGCTATATGTATGAATACGACATATTCATATTATACGTATTATGTATATTCCTACAAAGTTTCACTATTTTCTTTTTATCAATATATACATTTCAAAATTTACAAAGATTTTATGTTAAAAGGGTTTGAATTTAAGTTTCTAAACCAACATTAAGGATTATAACCACTAGGTTAAAGGCTATTAATGATAAAGTTCTCACTATTTAAAATACAAAGTAAAGACAACCGATTAAACCATCTTTATTGGTTAAAATTCTAATAAGAGGCCCCGCTCAATAAAAATATTATCATTTATATTTTAATTTTATTTTTTTATTATATTTTTGATAAAAAATATATTTAAACTAACAAAAATGCTACACAAGTCAAGAACCCCTTAAGAACCACTTCTAAAAATTTTGAGTTTAGAACTCCTTATAATTTCTCTATAGGTGCTCTAAACTCTAACTCTAAGCGAATGTTACCGTGTTAATAAAGTAAAGTTAAAATGAAAGTAAATCAGTAAAAATATGACACTCCCTTTTTTATATGACACTCGTGATTTTGGTTCATTTATTTAAAAAGTATTCTAGACAATTCTCAACAACAACAAAAATGCCACAAATTTATAATACTTTTCAAAAGCGGTCGGTTTAAAGTAGTGGCCGGTTAAGAGTGATAGAAATGAGGGTGGTGGGGGTGGACCCCAAAGGACAGAACGAACAGCTTCAAAGTTCAAAAAAAAGGATAAAACATAAAGATGAGATTAGACTACACTAGACAGAGGAAGATAGAAGAAAACAAATGTATACGACCAAAAATTAAGGGAAGGACAAATATGAGCTGTAAACAATGTATGTGATAGACCGTCCAAACTATGATTGTGGTTCCATGTGACATAATCTTCCTTTTATTTTATTCCATCAGATTTTGGAGATGTGACTCATTTATGATTATATTCATGTTATATTGGGTCCCTCCACTATTTACCTCCTCTATGAACATTATCCGTCTCATTCATTATAATCTTGTACATTTGTTTTGCTATGGTAACTATTATTGGTTTTTCTCTATCAATCATACTATTGGTCCGAGATTCACGGAAATGTTGAGTTTGTTATTTTTCTAATATATATATATATATATAATGCAACTGTTAAAGCACTTTAACATTCAATTTACGGAAATATATTTTTGGTTTTCAGGTCCCTCATTTTTTATGTAAACCAATACAGAACGAAAAACAAGAGAATAGTGAAGACAATTTTTTAGACTTTGCATACAAACTATTAAAGATCTTTCATGAATTTCACTATATCTATTATGAATTAAAGATTTTCAATTGATTATAATCAGGAGGCTTGTTAGTTAAGACTTCAAAATGACTTTTATCCTTCAAAACATAAGATGGTAATCGATTGATTAAATGCACAGAAGTCATAATGCAATCCTCTCACTAGGTAAGTGGAAGATGTGATTGAAAAAAACAAAGATCTAGCAACGTTTAGGATGTGCTGATGCTTACTTTCAACCAGATAATTTTGTTGTGGTGTTTCAGGGCATAAATGAAAAGAAAGAATCCCCTTGGTTTTAAAGAAATCAATAAAATTAAACTCATGAGCTATGTCAGACCTAACCCCTTTAACCTTTGTAGAAAATTGAGTTATATCATGTTCACAAAGTTAGAAAATATGTGAATGACATCATACTTATTTCTAAGGAGATAAACTCATGTAGCCCGAGGGTGATCATCTAAAATTGTCAAAAAAAATACCTAAAACCATCTTGAGTAGGGGTTAAAAAGGGTCCCCAAGTATCAATGGGAATGAGTTTAAAATGTAATTGATTGATACGGTGATGTGAAACAAAGAGAATATGTTTTATGTTTAGCCAAATGGCAGGTTTTGCAATAAAAATACTTAAAAATCTTATTGTCTTTAGGAAACTCTAAAACATGGGATAAAGTTTTAAGTTTAGTAAAGGAAAGATGGCCTAACATTTTATGCCACAAATCATGAGAAGTAACAGTGACAACTAAAGTACTCGTAGCTCGAGATGAAAAAGATTCTATGTCTAAAAAGTAGAGGTTTGAAACTTGTCTACACATTCCAACCACTAAGTCCTATGAAAGATCTTGAATACCACAAGAGTCATCATCAAACCAACAGCGACAACTCATTCTCTTAGTCAAACAACTAACACTTAAGAAGTTAAAACTTGAATTGGAGAATGAAAAGAACATCATGAAGCACCAACAAGGTATCCAAGCGTATGGTTCTTATTCCAACTATGCTCACAAGAACTCCATTAGAAGGAGTAACAATAACATTTTGAAGGAAAAGAATGAAGAAAAAGAGAATTTGTTACAAAAAATATGGTCAATGACTCATGTGTCTATCACCCAAGAATTAACAGCAAAAATATTGCTGGTTGTAGACAGACATAATGCCTATCAGCACTGGAAAAATAATAAAGGATAGAGAGGTAGAAATTATCAGGTGTTGGGCTATTAGCTGAAGAAAGAGAAGGCAAAGAAGACACTAAGACAGAGAGAGCTTATGGTTTAGATGTGAGACTCATATTTAGAGAATGAATCTTGGTGATGAGGAAGGAAATAATTTGTTGAATTTGTTGTGTGCTAAAGCCTTGAAGATTGGATTTGTCATTAACATGTGAAAGGGAACCTAAATTATCAGCAGAATCAATCACATTAGCAGCAACATGATATTACTCGGTTTTAATGTATAATAGTGGACATTCATGTCTGCTATTCTGCATTATTATGAGTGTTTTCCTTGTATATTTGTTAGATTTTCAAGATTCTAGGTGTTCGGGTCGTTTTGGAGTTTAAAAGAGCGTTTCGGAACATTCTAGAGCATTTCAAGAGTTTCAGAAGAATGAGCATAATAAAGGGAGTAATGCACGATCAGGCAGAACCTATGCCCGATCGGGCATTTGTCCCTGGAAAAATCAGGAGTTCCAGATCGATCGGTCAAGAGACGAAGGATCGCGCAATATCATCAATTTCCCGATCGGGAAACCATGTGTTCGATCGGGCACTTACCCCGAGAAGAATTTGAAGATTTCCAATTTTGCAAATCAAGTCCTCAACCTATCAGGTTTTCCTATTTTTAATTATTTCCTTTTACACTGTAAAAACCTCTTAGCTAGGTTTATTTTTATTTTGGAGAGAATTACTGAGGGAGAGGAGATTCAAACATTGTATTTGGAGAAGATTTCTGAACCCTTTTTAATAATCTATTCTATTTTTATTATGTGTTCTTCAATGGTATTAATTTGTGATTGCTTGTCAATGTCTGAGTAGTCCACTAGTTAGGTTTTAGGGTTTCCCAGAGAAATCATAGTTTGATTGTTAGCTTTATCATAAGGGGATAACAATTGTTAGGTTCTTAGTCTAGACTGTTATTAATGCATGAATTAGAGTAGCTAACTAGTTCATTGAATTTAGACTGATAAACACAAAGAGATTTGGTTAGAAGTTGGATCTAGTCTAGATGAATAAGTGGTCTTGCTTGCGAGAGTATTATCTTGAATGCTTGTGAACAATTGAATATGAACTGTATTGCATGATCAATTATTTAAAAGATGGCGATAGTTTGTCTCTAATAATTTGAAAATAGAGTTTAATACTCCGAGAGGAGATTACACCATCTTTGTCTTTCATGTTGAGAACTATTTTCAAAGAAAATCCTTAAACAGTAAATTGATTTATAATCCTGACTATCTGTGGTTTCCTTGAATCCTGCTTTTGTTTTATAGTTTTAAACCATTTTAATTTACCATTTTGATCACAACCAACCTTATTATTTATGCTTTAGCTTGATTCAAGTTTTAACTGAAACGTGTACTTTCTGGTCTCTGTGGGATTCGACCCTATAGTTTGCTACATTGAATTGTTCTCTGCAGTAATAGTTTTAAGATTTAAATTCTAGACCTATCATAACACTACCTTGAGATTTATGAAACTTCTGCTTAGACTGATAACTAATTGGATATTCATTTTTCTTGTAATAATGATCCAAAATATGACATGTCTTTCCACAGAATGTGCAAATAGGTTTATCCTTCCTCTGAGGGTGACTTCCTGTAACATTACATGAAACATGTGAAACAACAAATGCAAAAGAATCTACACTTTGAGAAGGATCACGAACTGATCTCTGTGTATCTTCTTGGTCTAGTATGTTATACACCTTAGATAATGTAGGAAGACTTTTCTTCATCAAGATTTGACTCCTTACAATATCATAATTGTCATTGAGTCCCATCATAAAATCTATAACTCTGTTAGTCTCACGTTCTGCCAGAAGTTCTTCAACATACTTTGGTACTGCTTGCAGACTTGATAATTCCTCTCATAAGCATTGAGATTGAGTATGATAAGAAGATAAGTCCAAACTGTCTCGGCGGAGATAGTGAATTTGTTGATAGAGGTTATAGAGCCTCGGTAAGCATGATTTATGAAAACGAACATGAAGATATTTCCATATTTCTGAAGCAGTTGGAAAATACATAACACTACTGTATAGGTACTTAGACACATTACTCAGTAACCAGAATTTGACCATATTATTACATCGCTTCTAGATTTGACAATAAGGAACATCATCTGATGGTTTGATTAATGATTCATCCACAAAACCAAACTTATTTTTGGCTCCTATGCTCATAGTAATAACTATAATCCATGTTCCATAGTTCGAACCATCTAATAATTTTGGAACTAACACAAAGCAAGGATGGTTGGAGCTATGTAGATGATACAGACTATGAACATTATTGAGAGAATCGGATATCTCAAAAGATTTGGAGCGAGCTCTGTGTTCAGAATCATGATAATTGATGAGTTCTCATTCCTTCCAATCGATTTCGGTGATCCATTATCCTCCATTTCTGGTGTTTTTTTAATTCTTTTTCGTTTTCCATAGCTGGAGTAGCTAGAAAATGAAAAACAGAAGATTCGAGAGAGAAATTGAAGATGAGATGATACTTCGAGGTTGAAGATGAGAAAGAAAAGACGGATGAGAATGAAACAGTTAGTGATGGAGAAAAATTTTCCTGAGAAAGAATGAGAAATTTTCCGAAAAAAAGTTGTTAGAGAGAGAAAAGAGAGAAGCATTGCTCTAATACCATTTTAATAAAAAAATATATGTTTTTCATTAATTATAAAAAGATAATGTGCAAGACCTAAACCATAAGTAAAAGTAAACAATGTAAAACATATTAGTTTATACTTACATCAATTCACAAATACTAATTTCAAATATATGAAACTATCTACACAATAAAAAGGAAGATTAAAAATTTATTTTTTGAATTGGTCTATGGTTTCCATAATTGATAATTTTTATTTCTGAATTATAAGTTCGTTTTTTTGTTAATATTTAGGTCACAACAGGTCGACTCAATAGTTAATTCATATATTATTGTAGGCGTGGGGATCCAATCTCAAATGAGACAATGCTATTTACCACATGTAAACTTATGACTGTCACTATATCAAAATCGCTTCTTCGAATTATGAGTTAGTCTAATTTTCTTTAATCCAATAAAATGTACTTGTTATAATTCCAAAATGTTATGAGAACTATTAGATACTGTTTTTTAGAATGTGAATTTTCTTTTACTATCCAATACGTAAGAATCCAAAATGTTGTAATATAATTATTAATTTGAAGTCGAATTTAAGTTTAAAAAAATGCAAAAAAATAATCTTTTATTACAGACTTGACTGTATAATCATTTCCCCGTTCTAACATTATTATAAGTCGAAGGTTTTTAATAGAACTCTCAAAATGTATAATTTTGGTATCTTGAGATATGAGTGACATGTGTTGATGTCAGTATTTTCTGAAACTCTTACCAAAAAATAATAAACTCAATACATATCTGTAAATTTCATCGCTGCCACCTTACCAAAAGCGTCGAGGGTCGTTTAGATGAGATCATTATTCCCGTAATTACTAGTCTATTAATTGCTTAAAGTAGGTTGAAGATTATTACTATTAAATAAAAAAATTAGTTTGAAGATAACATATTTTTAGCTTATCTATAACCATAATACATAAACAACAACGGCTCTGCGATTAGTTGTAAGCCGGTGGAATTATACGAATCTTTGAATTTAATAAGCTTGATTTTCGTTGTCTTGATTATTAACTCACACCAAATATTCTTTCCAATTTTAGATCTGTTGACTTGATTATTAACTCATTTCTAAACAATAGCATCTAATGAAGCTTCTCTTAACATAATAGTTAACCACGTTTACAACGGAAATGTTCAATTTAAGTATGAACTAGATGATGTGCATAATAATTGTTAACTTCTAAAATATAATTTTAAAAATTGTTTTAATGTATATGAATTTTACATATCATTATATATGATTAGAGGATTTTAAGAAAAATATGAATACATAACTATCCAAGTAAAATCATTCATGTTATTAAAAAAATAAGTATTTCGTATATTGTTTGATGAAAAATATATAACAGTATATTTACAAAATGTAATAACATATATTATTATTTATTTATTTATTAGACTGAAAACTTAAATTTATTCACTATATACCTTTTTTGGAAATATATGTTAGTTTAATTTATGAAGTATAAAAAATGATACTAATAATATAAGTTTTATAAAGATCATTGTATATATGCTAACTTTAAAACATTATGCTTTTTATTATTTAAAATGTTAATAATCGCTAATTGTTTATTTTAACTTTCATTATGTCGTATATTATAAATTTAAAATTTTGAAATATAGTTTTATTTAAAAGTAAAAGATTGATAACTTAAGTGAGAAGATTATATGTAAAGATATATAATCTTATAAAGATATATAATCTTATAAAGATATATAATATATGTATATATAAGATTTACAAAAATCTTATAAAGATATATAATAGATTATATGTATATGTTTAATAGGAAAAAATAAAAACAAAAAAACCACAAACTTTCAAATGTAGACCATTTAACCATGTACTTTCAAGTAAGCCATTCAATACTTCAATTTTTCATCAGAAGCCAATATATATTTTCACGGACTAAATCATTTTACTCCAAAAAAGTCAACCGTCACAGAAGCTAAAAGTTGACTTTTTATGGTTGAAATAGCTTAAAGCAACTCCAAACGTAACTCTATCCCCTCAAATATAAGGTATTTGGCTCTCCAAAATTTACTTCAAAATCTTAAATTTGAGGTTTTACTTTTTAAACATTTTTGATCCTTTAACTTTATACTTCTCAATAATAATACCCCAAACCATTTTTATTAATCATCTTAATACCCAAATGTTAATGTATCAATTTAAATGTCTACTAATTTTTAGATATTAAATTTAAAAGCATATAAAATGGAGAGGCTCATCTATCACTTCGACATGCATTGGTAGATCATATATGAGAGCATTATATAAATAGTTATGATGGATGATTTAGTGCTTTAAGTCTAATCTATGATATAATTAGTATGTTTTCATATCAATTAACATTTTTCTTAAATAATGTAGTGTCTTCTTATTTATTAATGTATATAATAATTATTGAATGTATTTTGAAGAATTATCTAAAAGTTTTATGATTTTAAATAACAGTGATCAAAATTGAGGACTATAATGCAAAATACAAATTTACTAAACTTAAATTTAAGGTTTTGCCTTTGGAGAAAAACACTTGAAACCTCAAATTTGAGGTTTCTCTTTGGAGATAATCTTAGTAAACATAAAATATGTGGTTTAAGTGACTAATTTTAAAAATTTAGAGATTTAAATAGCTATTTAAAAGTTTACGATTTTTTTTGCTTAATTATAAAAGTTCAAATCTTTTGGCATGAAGGCGAAAATTTTATTTTCTTTTTGGTATAAAGTTGGAAATTTCAAGATTCTTTTACATTATTTTGTACTTATTTATTGTGTACAAATATTGTTATTACATCAATGAATCAATGACAAAAATTATGTAAATTTTAAATTCAAGGTAATCGACCAGAAATCTAGTTAAAATAATTGTACAAATATAATAATTACTTCAACCAAAATTCATTATTAAATCATATATTTTTATTTAATTATTTAATATATATATATATATATATATATATATGAACATAATAAATTATTTAATCTATGTCTTCTCTACAAACTGAGTTCTATGTTGTTACGCACTTTGTTACTCTCTTTTAATCCATATATTCATTTTGGTCCCTTTTGTTCTAGCAAAAATTTGCATTTCAAAATGCAAACATGTAAACATATGAGACATAAACTCTCATCAAAACCAATAAAAACAAAAAAAAATAATGAATTTATTTGTGATAAGATATAATCATATACATATATATATTAGATAATTGTGAAAAATACTAGATAATTAAATAAAAATACATGACTGAAAGATTAATTTAGTTGAAATAATTATTTTATTTGTATAATTGATAAACTAAATCTATAGTTTATTGAAATTTTGAATATAAAACCTACATATATTTTTGCATTGACGTAATTGAAAGATTTGTACCCAATAAGTAAAAATAATAAAGTAAGCTATAAAAAAATATGAGCTTTTCAAATTTTTGCAAGAAATACATGAACTTTTCAACTTTAGGCAAAAACATGAACTTTTAAATTAGACAAAAAACCCCAAATTTTGAAGAATTAAATTCCCAAATTTTATATTTAGCCATTTAAACCATATATTTTATATTATCTACGCCTCTTTAGCCAACAATTCCGTTACAATTGACTTTTTCCATAGGCAAAATGAGTTAGTCAATTAAATTATATGTTGTAAAAGGCTCCCGTTGAAAAATTGAAAAATTAAATATCTCACTTAAAAGTTGGTGAATTGCACTCAAAAACCTTAAGATATCCTATAATTAAGTATCTAACACTTAGGAGTAGCTTCGTTCTCTCTCTCTCAATCCAGCCACAATATACATTATATACATATATGCCCCTATTCGATGAACAGTATACTCAAGTGTGATAGTTATTTTTTGTCCACCTACGTTATGGGTAGTCTGACTATTGTTTGGTAGTCACAATATTTTGGGGTTTAGGTTTCAGGTTTTGGGTTTATATTTTGGGGATTTAGGATTTATATTTTGGGGCTTAGCGTTGGATTTTTGG
This sequence comes from Iberis pinnata, assembly GCA_900406425.1. Taxonomy (NCBI): domain Eukaryota; kingdom Viridiplantae; phylum Streptophyta; class Magnoliopsida; order Brassicales; family Brassicaceae; genus Iberis; species Iberis pinnata. Next base: position 33,500 of record OVBE01000887.1, read on the forward strand.
GTTTAGAATTTATATTTTGGAGTTTAGGGTTTGTATTTATGGGTGTATGGTTATATTTTAGGGTTTAAGGTTTATGTTTGTATTTTTTGAGTTTAGGGTTTGTATTTTGGGTTTAGGATTTGTGTTTTTGGGTTTAATATTTATATTTTAGGGTCTAAGGTTTATATTTTGGGATTTAAAATTTATATTTTGGAGTTTTGAGTTTATATTTTGTGGTTTTAAGTGTATATTTTGGAGTTTTAGGTTTATATTTTGGAGTTTTAGGTTTGTATTCTAGGGTTTAGAGTTTGTATACATAGGTAGTTCGACTATTATTTTCAGTAGACCAACTATTTACGTGTTTATATTTCACTAAAACACAAATTTACTATCTATTATTCAATATTTTATAAAATTTAAGTCCGTTTTAAATAATTTTAATCTTGTAACATTGAAAAAAAAATTTAGGTAACTATTGTGATTTTATTATTTAATTTTAAATTCTTTTATTTTTAAATATAATTAAAGGAGTGGAATTTGCAAATTAAAAAATAAAAAAATGAAAGAGAGCATGACACCATATCACGCACACAGTAGACAATCCACCATATAATGAACGCATTGACGAGTTTAGGGGCAAAAATGAGATACACGCGCTATATACATTCTGCAATAACTAATTATGCAAACTATGGATATATACTTAATATTCCACCTACTACTGGTTATTCAGCTAATTAGCCTTTAGTTTATGATTTAAATGGTCTACATTTGAAAATTCGTGGTTTTCTTACTTTTTTCGTTATGTTTAATTGACTATTGTAATGTAATCATGTAACAATTTACAAAACTAAGTGTTTCTCTTTAAAAGATCTTTTTTTAATATAATACTAGTGGTTGGTCCGTCTTTGGGGGAGAGGGTTATATTGTTAGTTATTTTATTTGAATTTTTTTATATAGCTAATAGCTTTGTTGTGTTTTTATGTGTTTTTTGTATTTGGAACTCTTCGTGTTGGTTGTTTTTTTATTGACTTATGTTTTATGTTATTTTTTATTTTCATACTATTTTAAACTATTCTGCAATCATATAAGTAATCTTTTTGTTATACATTTTGAGGTCCAACCGCATAATATGTTGGTGTGGACCATATAGCGAATAAAGTAGTCCAACCGTATTGTCTCCTTTTTGTTTTCTCTTCACACATCTTTTTATCATTCTTTTTTTGAAATTTCATATTTGTCGCTACTGCTAAATGGGAAGGCAAATACGTTTGCTAATTTTTTTCTATTTGTGAATGAATTTTTTATTTCATATGTCTTCCTTCAATTTCATACATTTAACTCTTTGTTTTTCTTTCATTCAGCTTATTGACGGCTCTTCATAGTTTTATTGTAAGATCTTTGATTAGTCGTCCAAATTTTAATTATGTTCCCACTTTGCAATTTTTAATAGTTTGAAATTATGGTTTGGTTTATATATATATATTCCATTTTGTAGGCTAGTTCACATCTAGAATCGTGTATAATCTTTTGTGTGTTTTTTAAAACTTATTTTTATACTGATATAAATAAATGTGTTGCATATTAGTTTTTTTTATAAATTTTATAAATAATGTTTTTATAATATCTTTATTAATAAATCGGGAATAGAATTTTTAAATGGTAAACCATATAAATATTATTCATATAATTAAATAATTTATTAAGTGCCACTCTTAATTATTTTTAAAATGAAAACTTAAATTACCTTTTTCTTATCTTCTCTTTTTTCTCACTTTACTCTCTTGTCTTTTCCTCAAATGTTGCTTACTCTCTTTCACATGTGCTAAAATATCATGTTCGGTAGACTTCTCGTGGCTACTCCAACCAGTTATCCTATCGTTGAGTTTGAAGTTTCCGCTTCATCAGATTTTATGTATGATTTAGATGATCTAGGTTTTCTCGTCTTTCGCGTTTGCATGGTGTAGTTTTTGGGTTCATTTTTTTCTTTAGAACTTTTTTTTGTGTTCTTTAGTATTGTAATTTATAAAACTTCCAGATAATTTAACAAGTTATTCAACTTCTGGATTCATAAGTGAAATTTAAGTTTTTTACTTCAGACTGGTTTCTCTACTGTATTTACTGATTGTTCTGCTCACTTACTACTATTTGAGCTTTCTCTTAATATGCACAAATATGTTTTTTAGTTTAAGAAATTGGAAAGTTGAACTCTATATGAATATGAATAAATAAATTAGTAATCTTTCAAAAGATAGATATTTTTAGGACACTGCATAGAAAATTTGGGTTTATAGGTGAGTGGGTCCTGCTTAATATGTTTATCCAGTATAAACCAAATTTTGTTCGATATATTCTTTAGTTTCATATTTGTGTAACCATCATTTTTTACCTTGTTAACATTTTTATAGCAGGTCCACTTATTCGTTTTCTCAAATATTAATATGAAGATGTTATCGTTTTTGAATACAACAAATTTATCTCTTATAAGATGCATTATCACATATACTCAAAGTCTTTCAAATTTCTAAATATCTATGCTAGTATTATACATATCAAGATTTTTTTGCCCATATGATTAAACACCAATGCATATCAAATTGTCTTTTTTTTTAGTTCATTTGTAAATAATTTGTGTAAAACAAAAGTATTTTCAAAATGTTAATTTTTCAGTATAATTTTATAGTTAAGTGAAACCTAGAGAAAATAAAAATAAACGACTAATTAAAGAATTTTTATATATATATATATATATATCTTGAATTTTTATGTTTATCATATCATTCATTTATATATATATATATATATATATATAAATAAAAATAAGATTAATTAAATTCTAGAATTATATTTTTGATTAATAAGACTAAAAATTTACAAATTACCAAATAATTTAAATTTTTGTTAAAAAATTAGAAAATGAGAAAAATGTACATCAAATATTTTTTATTAATGAAAAATTTTAGATGTTTATAATAATATTTAAAACACTTAAAATCATTGGGTAACAAATATTGTAATTTTATATCATAATGTCTAGTAAGATGTGTTAATCTAAAATATATCTTTTTTTCTTTTCTACGTGTATGTCTATTCAGTCTTAAATATTAAATAATGAGGTAATTATGGAACTTTTGTTAGCAAAAATTAAAAAAAAAGAATGTATTTTCAAATTATAGAGGACTCGCGCCTCCCGAATAACTTTTAAACAAAACATGAAAATGTTAACTTTGGATCGACAAAACAAAACATATATTATGGCTCGAATATTTACTCATAATATCTTTCTTTTTTTTTCTATCATTATGACATATTTAATATCTATTGTATTTTTATTCGTTTTAAACCAAATTTTGTTCTATTCTCTTGTTTCATATTTGTGTAATCATCATTTTTGTTTTGTTAACACTTTTATAGTAGGACTTTACTATTCGTTTCTCGAATATTAACATAAAGATGTTATCATTTTTAAGTATAACCAATTGTTCTCTTATAACATGCATTATCACATATACATCAAAGGCTCAATGACCTTAAAATCTCTAGAAATTCATGCTTGTATTCCCGGTTAAAGACTTTCTTTACCCATATGATTGAACACCAATGTATTATTGTCTTGTTTTTCTCATAGTTCACCTCTATTTAATTTGCGAATAACAAAAATATTTCCAAAATGTTGATTTTTCGGTATAGTTTTTATAAGTAAGTTAAATCTAGAGAATTTCAAAATAAACAATCAATTAAATAATTTATATGTTTATCTGGAAATAGATTCTTATTAATTATTATAAATTACATATCATATCATTTATTTTTTCTTTATATTTATAATATATATATGATTAATTAAATTCTAGAATTATAGTTTTGATTAATTAGGCTAAAATTTACGCCAATGCACATCAAATTGTCTTATTTGTTTCTTATAGTTCACATGTAATTAGTTTGTGTAAAACAAAAGTATTTTCAGAATGTTGATTTTTCAGCATAGATTTATAATTAGGTGAAACCTAGATAAAATTAAAGTAAACAACTAATTAAAAAATTTATATATTTATCATATCATTTAATATACATATATATAAGGTTAATTATATTCTAGAATTATAGTTTTGACTAATTAGGCTAAAAATTTACAAATTACTAATTAATTTAATTCTATGTTCAAGAAAAAATAGAAAATGAGAATAACATACATCAAATATTTTTTATTAATAAAAAATTTAGATGTTTATAATAATATCTAAAAGATTTAAAAAATTGTTGGATAATAAATATTGTAATTTTATATCATAATATCTAGTAAGATTTGTTAATCTAAAATATATATTTTTTCTTTTTTATGTATGTATCTATTTAGTCTCAAATATTATACTAATTAGATAATTATGGAATTTTTATTAGCAACAATTGAAAAATAATGTCTTTTCAAATTATAGAGAACCCACGCTTCCTGCATAATTTTTAAACAAAACATGAAAATGTTAACTATGGATTGACATAATATAAAAGATTGACGAAAAAATTATACGAATTAAAAAGAACAATCATATTATACATCAAAACAAAACATATATTATGCCTCGAATATGTACTCATAATATCTCCTCCTTTCTTTCTTTCTTTATCAACATGACATATATAATATCTACAGTATGGTTATCCGTTTTAAACCAAATTTTGTTCTATTCTCTTGTATTCATATTTGTGTATCCATCATTTTTACTTTGTTAACGTTTTTTATAGTAGAACTTTACTTATTCTTTTTTTCGAATACTGACAAAAAGATATTATTGCTTTTGAGTACACTCAATTTATCTCTTACAATATGCATTATCACATATACAAAAAAACATGCATTATCACAAACACATGCATTATCACATATACGTCCTTAAAATATCTAGAAATCCATGCTAGAAATACATGCTAGTATTCTCTAATGAAAAGTTTTCTTGCCCATACGATTGAACACCAATGCATTATTGTCTTTTTTCCTCTTAGTTCACCTCTATTTAATTTGGGTAAACAAAAATATTTCCAAAATGTTGGATTTTTCAATATAGTTTTTATAAGTAAGTTAAATCTAGAGAATGTAAAAGTAAACGATTAATTAAATAATTTATATATTTATATGGAAATAGATTCTTATAAATTACATATCATATCATTTTTTTATAATATATATATATATATATATATATATATGATTAATTAAATTCTAAAGTTATAGTTTTGATTACTTAGGCTAAAAATTTACAAAATATCAATTACTTTAATTTTATGTTCAAGCAAAAATTAGAAAATAAGATTAACGTACATCAAATATTTTTTATTAATAAATAATAAATATCATTGGAATATAAATATTATAATTTTATATGATAATTTTTAGTAAGATTTGTTGACCTAAAATAAATCATTTTTTGTTTTTTAATTTCAATGAGATAATTATGGAATTGATAAAAAATGTCTTTTTAAATTTTAGAAGAAATTGTTAGATTAAAAATAGAAAATGTTTATCTGCCAAAAACTTTAAGCATGTGACATGAAGTGACATTTTGTGTGAAAATAGAGTGTTTAGCTCTATATATACATATAATAGTAGTATGGTACAAGAGCGTTTCGGCTCGGTTTATTTGGTTAAAATAAGATGACCGGTACAACATTGCAATTTGGGTCTCTTTTCAAATTTGTATGTGGTCATTATAAACAAGTTTCGACCAAAAAGAAAAGTGATAAAGAAGAAACAGCAGAAAAAGGTTGGGACTAAAACCTGTGAAGAAGCAGATTACAGATTATGATCCGTTCGATGTTTCTTCAATCTTCAGAGGCTTTGTGTTCTCCTGGAAATGGTATTGAAGCACAGCAACGGTAATAACCATTTTTGTCGAACACAAAACGCTGTGAGAGATGAGCTTCTCTGATCAGATATTCTCCCCACTCTTCATTTCCAAACTCTTTGTGTATCTCTCTTGCATCAAACGTTTCCATTTTCTTCCTTTTGTCCTTCCTGAAACCACAATTTCATCAAACCATTTGTACTATTGTTTTCTTCATCTGAAGTTGGGAATCAATCACCTTTTTCTGTGCCTCGCGTTCATCACAGTTCCGTGCAGCTACAAAAAAAAAAAAAGTAAGAAACAGAAGCACAAGTTACCATTTTCAAGTCCGACTGCAACAATCTCGTCATCTTTGGTTACAGCTTAAGCATAGAAAGCTTTTACCTTCAAGCTTTGCTTTGCATCTTTCTCCAGAACAAGTCCAGCTTTAACAAATGCATCAGTAATAACTTCTGAACTTCTTGTTAAGAAAATCGAAAGCAGTTATGTTGTTCACTCTTAATCTATAGTCTAAACCATGCCACTGCTGAAATAACATTCTCACTAAGAAGAAGGATACGACAAGCACGTAAAAGCCGGCCTTCATCCCCAATTTCTTCAACTGGAGCATAGAGCACACGAGCCTTCGCTAATGATCCTCTCATACAATCCTTAATAATAGAGTGAGATGACAAACGCGTGAATAAATGAAATCTAAAGTAAAGCTAGGAAGCTTCCATCTCACCAATCCTTTAAGTCTAATGAACAAGGGCCGATTATCCAAAGCATCCATGACACTAGGGTATATACTCTGCTTCCCAGAAAACAAAACACTTATTTTCATCATTCCTAAAATGAATAATTAACTACCTCCTCAAAAAGAAATTACCTTTAGAACATCACGCGCTGTATCAACTCGATCTTTGTTCCATAACTTAAGCATAAGCACAGTCAAGTGAAAAGTACTAGGCTTGATAAATATGGATTTTTCAATTCCCAGATCTACCAATGTATAAAATGTATTGAACATGTCAGAAGAAATAAATATCTTCTTACTCAGATTCATCAATTTAGATCCTTTTCTTACCAAATAAAGTAGATGACTTTGTTTCTTTAGCCTTAGGCTTGTAACTGACAATTGGTATGCTCTTAATATCCACATTGACATGGTCTGTTTCACTATTAGCTTTTAGATTAACTGCCACACTTGTGGTTGGTCTATTAGCTTGGTCATCATCACCAGCTATGCTATAGTTTCCGAGTATAGAGTTCTGAAAATTCACTAGCTTGTCTACTAACTCAGGGTGTATGGCCAATGGAAGTGATACAAAGTGTGAGTAGTCGAGACTCGGACTCTTTACAACCTAGAATGTGAATTTAAAATGCGTGCAATAAGTTTTAAAGAAGTAGAAAAATGAAAAGACGAGCACAATATAAGGAACCTCATCGACTATGGTCGCTATTCTTTCTGAAGCTTTAGTCACACAGTCCACTGAACTACCTTCAATGACTGCCAAAATAAAAAGGATACAACAAAATAAGACACGTTCAAATTAGAACACACTGAATTCCTCAATCATACCAATGTGATCTTCGTTCCTTGATGATGGAAGTATGATCTTCACTCCCATTTCCTCTTCGATTTTCATCTGTGTAGTCCCTCTTTTTGCAAAGAATGCAAATCCATTAGTACGTACGTACATGAGGGGATAAAATAAACTATAGCTCTTACTCTTTCCCTCTGATGAACTTAATCAAAGAAGCACCAACCTGAAACAAATCACACAAAGTAAGACAAATTAGTTAGAGGCTACTAGGAAATATCAAGTAACAGAGGGAAAAAGGACCTCAAGAGAAACAGAATGCTTTCCAGATGAAACAACTGATACTGTCTCATTCACTTCCTCAGAAACATCACTTGATTTGCTGCATTGAGCTTCTCCAACATTACTTCCAGCTACTGTCTCATCATGAAAAGCCATGTTAAGATACAAAGCTAGAACTGAGACAACTCATACGATCAAACAGCTTAACTGAAGATACTATATAACCTGCAATGATCGAAGAGGACTGATAGGAGATTGGTCTCCACACTAAATTTATCATCTTTTGCTTCTTGAATCCATCCATACCAGTGTTTTCACTGTAACTCATGATACTGAAAGATTCCTGTAATCTCAGGTAGTTGTAGCCACAAAACATCAATCCAATCTCAAATAATTTACAAAGATCATACTCCTGCCAAAAATTACAGTAACCAATGGCGACGATTATTGAGCGTTTAATATCAAAATTGACTTACAGGTGTTGATTTCACACATCTACTTCTCAACCAAAGTACACGATTAATCCTGAGAAATTTCGAAACAATACCACATGAAAACAAAGCTAAGACATAATAATCAAACCCCTTTCACGAATTTCTTTAATCCAAACCTCGAAAAGGAAGGATGAAAATTCTAATTTTCTGGTTTTGGGTGAATTGATGTCTGATGATTGATTAGAAGAAAGAGTCAAATTTTATATCACTTGCGATTTTTCGGATACAATAATGAAAGAAGATAGAAGAGAAAACGAACCTAAAGAGAGTATTGCAAGCTGACATCTGTCTTCTCCTCTTCCTCTCCACCTCCGGTGATCAGCCGTTACCCGTTAGATACATTTTCTTCCGACTACATTTTTTATATTCACTACTGACCACATTATTTCCACTAAATTATAATTTATACCACATACTTTTACATATGAATATTATGACCCTTTAAATTTTTTGGCGGAGTCTATAAGAGGACGCTTTGCTCAATGTGTACAGTAAGATCTAAAGTTATTTTCTTTACTTTATAATGTGTAAATAACGACAAAATATGTTCAATCTTAAAACATAAACCACATGAACCAGTTGTGATTACATACACACACACATATAAAATCAATTTTACATATTGACATTACCAATGATCATAGATTTGAGAGAGAATCCATCAGTTTTAAGTGTCACTTATGTGGGAATGATAGTGAACCACAACAATGGAAGTAGCCGCTTGAAGGATCATACAAAAATCGGTAACATCTGAATTAGTGAAGTTGAGAGTGCTTATAGCAAAACATGTAATATAACATTCATGCGTTTGGTCTCCACTTTTAAAAACTCAACAAGGCACAATAGTTAAAGAGAAATTTGCTAAAAAGGGTCAAAATTGAAACACATTTGTCCCTTTAGTATTTTATTTTTAAAAGTTGTCCTAAAGCCCTTAAACTTTTTGATGTTTACTTTTTTGTCCTTTCTAAT
>OVBE01000888.1:0-42560 GCA_900406425.1 Iberis pinnata
GAGAATGTTGACCTTATCTTGAAGTAAAATAAAAGGAATAAGATAAGACCAAGAATAAGATAAATCTAATTAAATATGTAAATCTTTTTTCTAGTTAGATTAGGGTTTTCTTGGTTATTATAAATAGAGGTATCAAGGTGTGATATTCTCTATGGGTTTNTAGACTTAAGTTTTGAGAGAGTTTTTCTTAAGTTAATAAAGATAAGCGTTCTTGAAACCCTAAGTATCGATACATACTAATACAATATTAGAGAAGCAGAAATCGGACGACGTCATAAAGCTCCAAGAGTCGTTATTGTCAGGTTGACTCTTCGAAAAACCAATGACGTGAACGACCGGCGACGAGCCTCACCGGAACCTTGAGCAGCACCGAATCTGCTTTCCAACCGCGCCTGAACCAAGACGAACTCGCAACCACCTACACCACACCGCGCCAGAGACGACAACAAAAAAGAAGACAAGATGAGGCCGGTCCCTATGCTGCGTGAATCGCCAGTGACGGGTCCAAACCGAAGTTATGAACTTTTTTTTTTGAAAGCGGTGCTTTTCAAATTTTTTACTAATTGTTTAACATTCTTTTTGTGTTTAAATTTTTCATTACAATTTTTTATAATATAAAATATCAGTTTCCATATTTTATTATGTTTCAAACTTCTATATTTTCAAGACCGGTCATGTATTCTTGCAATATATAGCAAAACTATGAAAAGCAGTAATTGATAAAACGGTTACCACTCCTGCTGTATTTTAACTACACAAAAATTCAAATATAGCAATTCGTTAAAAATGGGTAAATAAAATTTTTCAACAGTATATTTTGGAAATAGGATGGGAACGAGAATAAAGATTTAGGATAAAATCAGGATGAGGTGAGATATAAACAAAAATTCTCATGAAAACGAATTGCAAACATTATTATTATTATTATTATTCATCAAATATGTTGGAACAAAAAAAAAGAATAACATATTCTATCTTGTCAAAATCATAAGTATAATATAACAAAAAATTATTTATTACTTTATATATAAAAATATCATTGCATAATATATAATTATATATATAGCAAACATTCATAAACTTTAATCTCGTCTCGACCGTAATTTGAAGATACTTTTGATGCTTAAACAAAATTGCTTTTTTTACATTTCATTTAACAAATTAAATTTAATGCTTAATGCTTAAGCAAATTTAATGCTTAAGCAAATTAAATTTAATGCTTAACCCAAAGATACTTTTGATGCTTAAACAAAATTGTTTTTTTTACATTTCATTTAACAAATTATATTTCAATTCATAAATTATATTTAACATTTAGATTAAACAATTTTAGATTCTTAATTTTTGTATTTTTTTTAGCATTATATTTACATATCACAAATATTTTACATATCACATTATATTTCGGGTATTTTCCGGTTTCTTTAACATGGAATCGAACCAACTCAGAACGAACCGATCTGAAGAACCAGAACCGAACCAGAACTGATCAGGAACCGAACCAAATATTATAATTTAGGATCCGAAGAACCGGAACTGAACCGAATACTCGAAAGATCGGTTTTCGGTTTTTGTTCTTGAAGTTCAATTTATTCGATTAATTTTTTGTTATCTTTCCGTTATTGGTTATTATCGATTTTTTGGGGTTTTTCACAAATAATAATAATAATAAACCGATCGGTTATCGAACCGAATCGTACCGAGAACCGCAATCGAAAATTCTTTTTGTGCCGATTAGATTTTTCTATATAATTCAGTTCGGTTAGTGAAAACTTCGGATCAGTTCGGAAAAAAAAAAAAAAAACACTCAATTTGCACACCAAAAAAATGCACGATTTGCAAAAGAAAAACACCTATTAAGCAACTCCTAAGCTCCATTGGAGATGGTCTAAGACAAAAGTAGAGAACATTCCATTAATGGAAATTCCAAAGAGACAACAATCATTATTCAAATCCTCAAAACAAAACATTCACGCTCTAAAAGCATCACAATCCCAAACCTCAACTTTCTTTAAAATCCGATTACAATAACAGACACTGATACACACTTCACTCAGTTGCTAGACTGACGCAGCTCAGGTCGAACAAAGTCTGCATCTTCAGGCACAGAGATATCAACAGTAGGCCTGAGCTCTGCACAGACCTTGATAGCACCATGGACTGGATCAGAGAAGAAGTTGCTGATCAAGTCTCTGTTGATTGCTGCACCGTTGTCCACAGCTACAAGAGCTTGTTGGGTCAGGTTGTAGTCGAAACGCGGTGCCCATTTCCTTGATCCTAATCTTGCTGTGGTCGAGCAGTTGTCCACCATGAAAGACACTCCTCTAGCGTGCATAAAGGGGTTTAGGGAGTCCACAGATTCGATCACACTCTCGTTGATGATCTCTGAGTAAGAGTGGCCTTTCTTCCTCAAGATCTCAATCTACATAAACCCGCAGAAACCAAGATTTAGATCCCAAGAATCCACCATCCGGTTCAATCCATCCAAACCAAAACCGACCAAACCAATGGATACAAAAATTTATTTGGAATTTAGTTATAAATTCAGACTGGACCAGAAAGATAATAAACCAAATGAATAATAAATTCTTTGAAAAAGCTTGGGGTGGGCGTACGGTTTATTCGGTTTTGGTTAATGATTTTTTTACCGAGTTAAACCGAACAAATTTCAGTTTGGTTCAGCATTCAGTTATAGTTTATTATATATTCCGAACTATACCGGAATTTTAAATACATTTCGGTTCGGTTAACTTTTAGCAAATTTGGTTCGGTTATTTATAGCTAATTTGGTTTGGTTAATGCAGTATAAAATAAAATTGCCGAACTACAATTTTAATTCTAATCGGTTTGCTTTTAGTTGAATAAACCAAACCGAATTAACCAAACATCAGCTCAATTCGGTTAAATGCCCACGCCTAATATATTCTCTAAATATCTGAATCGAAACTGAAACCAAAAAACATATTTTTAATGTCTAAATCGAAAACTTAAGCGAAGATAAACAAAAGACGCACCTGAGCCATCATAAGTGCAACGTAAACTCCAGCGGTAAAGGGATACAACGGACCCAAGTCACCAGCTGGTCTAGACTTCCTGACACGTTCGCCGACCTTCCACATTCTTGTCTGATCAATCTTTCCCATTGGAAATGAAGGTAATCCTTCTTTATCCTGTTACAAGAAAGAAAAATCAACGAGTGTACAAATTGTGTTTTATATAAACGTAAAGTTTGGAAGAGGAGTCATTACATAGAAGCGACGACCAGCTAAGACAACACTTCGGATCTCACTTCCAGCTGCTACATCCTCGTAACATTCATAGAGAATCTCCATACAAGGATGGAAGGAGGCGCTGTATGCAGTCTCAAACTCCTTTTTACCTTCTTCGGACAATGAGTTGTACACAGCCAACATTCCCTGCAATTAACAATTCATCAGAATCAGGTTAAGATTTTTGGTTTTTCGTTTCCACAATTGGCTAAAAACGAACTCTGGTTTCGAAAGATATGTTCTTCTTACTAACCTGAGTAGAGATAGTTCTTGAGATTGTTCCTGTAATGCACTCTACTGTGTTCTTGTAAGCTAACTCTTCACTCATCCCATTTTCAGTGTACCTTCTAAACAGAGACTCCACAATTCCATGAACAGCACCGAGCAAAATACCTATTAACAAAAGAGTATGAGTTTAACGTATCGGATTGAGCGGATTAAGCGATAAAAGGATAATTCTCTAAGTGAGGCCTAACTAACCTCTTTCTCCAAAGATGTCACTCTTGTACTCTTGCTCAAGAGTAGTAGCGAAAGTAAAAGGAGAACCAAGTGCTACTGACCATCCCAAAGCAACATCTGCGGCTCTACCATCAACATCCTGCAAACAATAACCGCATCAATGGCATGAAATAGGAGGTATAACTGTTTTCACTTTAGAGAGAGAGAGATAGAAAACCTGGTGGACTGCAAAACTGGCATTGATTCCAGCACCGTTGATTTCTTTTCCTTGGACGTAAAGCCTTCTCACAGATGGACCCATTCCCTTTGGGCAAACAGCTACCACGCTTATGTTCTTTGGGAAATCGAGTCCCATGGACTGTAAATGTCCTAGTAAGAACCCGTGTGACAAACCGAGAATGCTGTTTGGCTTCATGTGAGAGAATATTTTCTCATAGTTATCAGCCTAGACAAAATAGGATATGTTAGAATCAAAGTATATACATACTTTAGTCGCAAATAGACTCCGAAATGAACTTACTTGAGCAGCATCAGAGATCAAAAGCAATACAAGATCACTTCCAGAGATAGTTTCCCATATATCACCTAAAGTACCACTTTCTTCCGTGAAGCCAACAGCACGTGCCTCCTCAAATGAGCGAGAGCCCTTTCTAAGCCCAATCTACATTTCCGTGAAAAAAAAGAAACCACATTAAGGGATAGCCTTCAAGTAACAGCAGAAAGCAAATAATCCAACATATCAGTTGAGATTACCTTAACAACAATGTCAGACTTTGCCTCAACAAGTGAATCCCTCAAATTCTGAGCTTGAGCAGGTCCCTGCAAAGAAACAGAGAGGAGGGAGAGCATGTCACATATCTATTCATCTATGGAAACATGTAAATGATAACACTTTGTTTTTTTCTCATAACCAGTTTCATCTATAAGACATAATCACAATTCTTTCTGGTTCTACACAATCCAAACATAAGCAGCTATACAAGAAGCACAAAATATAAAAGAGACCCAAAACAGAAGAAAAGTACCTGAGAGCCCCAACCAATCACACCAATTTGCTTTATCCCTTTGAAAGCATCTGGAAGATGTTTGAACAAATCTCTTCCTCCTCTCACAATGTACTATACAAAACATCAGATACAATCACACAAAAGAAAAACATCAGCCACATGCAACTGACAAGCACAAAACATAAAAATTTGAACAGAAATAAAAAAGGGTTAATGAAAAAACCTCATCGTGACCAGCAAGAGAGACTTTCTCCTTTTTAAAGACAGATGTCTCGAAATCGAGAGAAACTGGAGCTCTGACAGCAGAAGAAGCAACCATTCTTGCGGAAAGGGAAGATCCAGTGGCGGAACCGACACCATTACCATTGACGGTAGCAGTTAACGACTTCAGAGACTTAGAAGAAGACGATAAGAAACCGATATTGGGGAGAGCCAAGGTTCTGGCTTTCGAAGATTTAAGGGCTTTGGAGGAAGAAGAAGCAGATGGGCATGTTAGGGAAGGAGCGAAAGATGAAGTCGTAGCCGCCATTTTCTCTTAGTTAAGCGGAAATGAAGAAGAGAGCTCTCAAATTAGGGCCACAGAGACCATCAGTGAAGGAGAAATAAATAAAGAGACAAAATTATTAATTTAAAAAATATCTGAAATGTACTTAAAATGGGCTAAAAGCCCAATAACTTAAGGCCCATAAATAAAAAAGTCAACATAATAGATGGTTGATATTAATCAGATCGGATGGTTTTGATTAAACGCGAAACCTCTGTGTTTCTCCATCTTGACGACTCGTGGAGTGGTGGAAATATATTTAAAATGGGCTAAAAAGCCCAATAATTTCAGACCCATAAGTATCAAAAGTCAACATAATGGACGGTTTAGATTAAAAGTAATTAATCAGATCGGATGGTTTTGAGCAAACGCGAAGCCTCTGTGTTCTTCATCTTGACGACTCGAGAGATATATTGTAATCACAGTACGGCAAAGACTTAAACATTAAAGATCATCAAAATTGGTTTATCTACTAAGTATATTCTTTGATTCTGAGATGGATCAAGCTTCATCTTCTTGTAAAGTTGAGGAAGAGAAGAAGAAATCTTCTACTGATTCTGTGACAATCGATGATAGCGAGGAGAGAGAAGCTATAGAGATTGCTCTCTTCCAAGTTCCTGAATGTTATGTTTATTTGGTAAAATTGATAAGCTTGATTAGGTTATAATGAAATGGGTTTGCTAAATCCTAAGTCTTTATTGTTAAAGTTACAGAATTTATTGTTAGTTCTAAGAGAGGGTTTTTGGATCTGATCATTAAGTTAAGTGCTGCTTGATTGATCGATTGCAGAGTTAAGTTATAGACATTGTGAAGTGTTGTGATTTAGATTCAATTAGAAAACTTCCATAGATCCTTGATAGACTTGTTTTGAATCTTGTTCTGTTGTTTGTGTCTGTTACAGAGAAAGTGAGATTGTTTTCTTCTTTGTTTTGTTTGTGTGTTTATACAGATACCTCCAAGGAAAAGTGCAGCTTCTTACAGGTTCTTTCTTATCTCTATGACAGAAAATGTTTAAACCTTTCTGTTCTGTAGTTAGAAGATTTGTTCAAAACCCTTTAGCTTAGCCAATGGAACTATTCTTATGGAACCAATTGTTGAAGAAGGATATGTATCAAGATGTCATTTTTCTAATTACACTCGATTTTGATCGACTTAGCTTGGCTTCTGAGGCTAAAGATTCGTCGTGTAGTCCATGCTGATACCTTTTATGTTCTTGATCTTTCAGAGCAGATGAATGGGATGTGAACAAATGGGCATGGGAAGGATCATTGAAAGTGGTGAGTAAAGGAGAAGAATGCATTATTAAACTTGTAGATAAAACCAGTGAGGAGCTTTACGCTCAAGCTTTCCTTCGAGATGGTGAACCACATCCAGTAGAAGCTGTAATCGACAGTAGCAGGTAATTTAACCATATAACTTGGTCTTTTCATATTAGTCTAACTAAAGGGTTCTGTTTTGTCTTGTAGATATTTTGTTCTCCGTGTTGAAGAAAAGATAGGTACTTACTCGCCATGAAGATAACACTGAGATGTAATAGTTGTTTTCTTAGTATATACTTCTTTGAAGTATTGCAGGTGGTCGTGTTCGACATGCTTTTATTGGAATTGGATTCCGGGAAAGAACTGAAGCATATGATTTTCAAGCTGCATTACATGACCATATGAAGTAACATTCGACTTCCGGATTCTTTCAACACAACTAAATTATCTCTGAATCTTATCTCTGTGTGTGTGTGTCTCTCTCTCTCTTTGTTAAAGTTATTTGAACAAAAAGAAAACAGCAGAAGAAATGGAGCAACATTTTCAGAACACTTCATCTGTGGATTACAGCTTAAAGGAAGGAGAAACTATTGTTCTCCAACTCAAAAATGTAAGTTTCTATGTGGATACATTTTCTGCAAGTTTCTTGTTATTCACTTCCAAACAATTGAAACAGAGAAGCGAGAAAGATACCACAAAGTCGAAAATTGTTGAGAAGAGTCTAACAAATCTATCCTTGGAGGATAAGGGCAAGTCAATAGAAACCATTCCATCAATAATCCCTCCACCTCCACCTCCTGGACCGCTTTCTCCTGTCACAACTGCTCAGAAGTCTCCATCAAGTCTGCCACCAAACCTTAACCTTCAACAACAAGATTTAGATACAAAGCGAGAAGAAGTCGAAACGAAAGAAGCAAAAGAAATAGGCTCTGAAGATGCACCAGATGATGATTTTGGAGATTTCCAAGCTGCTGGATGATTTAACCATAAGAGTATTTTTTTTTTTTACTATACACAAAGCATCGTTTTATAAGTAATGTGACTGATCAAAGTTTGGTTTCTTTGTCACTGAAAGAGCTCAAAATTCAAGACTTTTCTCTGAGTATGTGAAATTGAGAGTTCTTCTCTGTTCTTCTGCAAATCTATTACAACCATCAAGAAAAGTACGCCATACAGGAGCATCTGCAGGGAAAGGCATTCTATTAATCAGTTGCTCAGCTTCTTTCAAGTAACCGTTTCTAGCTAAAAGATCAACGGCACAACGATAATGATCCATCTCTGGTTCAACTCCATATTCCTTCATTTTCTGAAACAACTCTATTCCTTCTTTAACCAAACCACTATGTCTGCAAGCAGTTAACATGGAGATGAAAGAGACACGGTCTGGCTTAAAACCTAAAGATACCATTTCTTTAAACTTCTCAAGTGCTTCATGTCCATATCCATTGATGCCAAGAGATGTAATCAATGTTGTCCATGTAATGATGTTCTTCTCTCTTGTTTCTTCGAAGACTTTGATTACACTCTTAATACTTCCGCATTTACCATACATGTCAATCAATACATTGCAAACAAATGTGTCAGCGTGGTTGACAGCTGTTTTGATGATTGCACTGTGAATAGAGCTTCCAAGGGTATAGTCACAGAGCTCAGAGCACAGACTTATGATACTAACATATGTGTAGTTATCAGGACGGATGTTTGATTGAAGCATGTTTTTAAACAGTTCGATAACCTCTATGTGGCTATTAGAACGAGAACATGCTGCAATTGTTATGTTCCAAGATACAGTGTCTGGTTGGTCTAGTGACGAAATTAGCTTCACTGATTCATGATACTGGCCTGTTCTGTTATATATTCCAGCGACAATGTTCAATGGGACGACAGCATGTGGATCGTTAGACCAATCCAGCAGAAGAAGAGCATCATTCATCAGTTGATTCGTGGCGTATGATCTCATAAGAGAGCTTAACACGTAGTCATTATCTTCATAGCCCATTCTCAGAATAACAGAATGCAGCTGTTGTAACTCTAAGACACAACAAGATTTGAGCGCTATCGAAAGAGTATATTCGGTTGGTCTTAAACCCATCTGAAGCATTTGAAGAAACAAAGAGAGACAATTGGGACTATCAGCATAACCCCAAAGCAAAGCATTCCAACAAACAATGTTAGTATCATTTATAGAATCAAAGCATTGGTGGGAATCTTCAAGACTACCACATTTAGCATAGAAGTCAATCAATGCATTCCTTAAAAACATGTCAGTTTCACAGCCATTTTTGATTAGTGTGCTATGAATCTGGCGTCCAAAATCCAATGTCTGCATATGAGAAGAGGCTTTAAGAACACTAACATATGTGCCTTGGTTTGGAGAAAGTTCATGCTCTAGCATACTTAGGAAGAGTTTGAGTGCTTTTAACGGGTTCTGGCTTTTGGCTGTTGCATCAATTATGGCGTTCCATGAGACTATATCCCAAGAACCTGCCTCTTCAAACACTCTCTCAGCCATATGTGTGTTGCCACATCTTCCATAGGCGCTTATAAGAGAGTTAAGGATGAAATCTTCAAAGTCTAGCCCTTTCTTCAATGCGGAGCAATGCAATTGCTTGCTAGTTTTCAAGTCATTTTCACATGATACACTCGACAATACACCTAAGAAAGAGCTTTCAGATAAACACTCCCCTATCCTAACGAGCTCACGGAAGAGAAACATACATTCTTTGAGGAAACCACGTTGACCCAACAAAAACATCATATGGTTCCATGTTACCAAGCTCTTCAATGGCATATCTTCAAAGACCTGTTCCGCCATTTCCAGTAACTCAAGCCTCCCATAAAAACACAACAATTGAGTACCTATGAATGCATCAGCCAGAAACAAGCCATACTTCAAGCTCAAACCGTGCAACTGAGTTCCTGCACGAGCATCCAACGATGCAGAGGACAACAAACCACCAACTGTTAACTGATTAGGCAAATATCCAAAATCTCTCATCTCAGAGAATACACCCCAAGCTTTCTCCAAATACCCACATTTGCTATACCCACTAATAATAGTATTAAAAGAAGCTGTATTTCTCTCAGGCATTTTATCGAACACTTTGGCTGCATATGATACTTCACCAAGTTTTGTATAAAGACAAATGATATTGTTGCAGATAAAAACGGGCTGATGAAGGGTATAGCATAAGGTAATGGAGAGTGCGTGAAGAGCTTTGGTTCTTGTAAAAGAAGGAGCTTTTCTGCAGATATTGAGTAAGCTAAGTAGACGGTTGTTGTGATTGGCGAAAGCTCCATAGTTGAGGCTCATGCAGGAGAAAACAGAGAACTTCTTAGGTACAATGCATATAACTACAATTATAAATCAAGCTCAATCTCAGGCCTTGAAGCAATTTACGACGATGACGATGATCGGAGACTTGGAGCTTCTTTTACCGTCGAACTAAGACCTTCCAAATCAGTTAAAGGGTTCCGGTTTAATCTGAGATTCTAAGCGGATTCAAAGTTCATAGTTTGAGGTCCAACATGGTCCGGGTTTAAAAGGGTAGAAAAACTCAAATCTTTTATAATAAATATGGAATTTTGTAGGATGAATATATATTTTAAGGTTGGAATATTATACTCGTGAAAATTTTGGATATGATATAAGAGAGATGTAAATAGAAAATGACTATAAGAGAGAAATGAAAGTGTTTGTATTATACTTTGTTAATAGATTAATATGTTTACAATGTTTGAGAGATGGGGTATTTATAGATCAATTGTTAGTGTGATAGTAGGCTCCACACTTTGACAAACAATGTGGATTGGTTGTAATCTTGATTTTGTGTTCACAACCAAATCATATTTAATATGCCACGATTTATTCGATTTTTTGGTTTGATTTATTTGTTCTCGGTTTTTTGGTCAAATCGAACAAAATAAAAGTTCGTTCTGCTCCAGTTTGGCACTCGGATTGTTCGATTTTTTTTTTTCATTTTTAAAGTTTAGTTTATTTGGTTAGAAAATCTTAATTTTCGTTAAATTTTGTTAAGTATTCATTTAACTTTTTATTTATTCGATTAATTTCAGTTTGTTCGGTTAATTATAACAAGTTCAGTTCGATTAATTTAGTATATATAAAATTTTCCAAACCGAAAGCTGAAATAAAATAAAATTTTGTTGAATTGAACTGAAATAACTGAATAAACCAAACCGAAATAATTGAACTAAATTTGGTTCGGTTTGGTTTAAATGCACTCCTGATTTTTAACCTTGGAGAATGGTTCTCTTTGCCTTAGACGTCATCGGTAGTTTTATTTCGAATTTTTCTGTTGTGTTGTTCTAGTTTTAGCTTTTGTCTCGACAATTTATTATAACGTTGATTATTTATTTTGGGATTTTAACTCTCTCTTTTGGATTTCGTCTCCATACAAGTTATTGTTTCCACCGTTTTATTGTATTTAAAAAATTGTAATCTGGTTGTAACCTTTCTAATTTCATCATTGAAAAAAAATCCAGATGGTATAGGAGCAAGATGTTCTAATTCATAATAACAATAGTAAACAAGATCAAGTGGCATAGTGATTATGTCAACCTGTATTGTCTTATTACCGGATCAAAGATCAAATATAATCACTCGCTATACTATTATTTTAAATTAAAACATTTGATATTGTTACTAAATAATTTCATTTTCATTTTATTAAAAATGGTATAAACCAAAGCTTAAAAAAAGGAAATGGTTTATAATATACCATCACACATGCACTAAATGGAAAAAAATTGAACTATCTATAAGACTTATATCTCCCTTCAAAATTAGAAATATATGTTCACAAAATTAGACTTCTCCTTGGATTTTATGGTCAATTTGGAAAGCACGCAATCTTATGGTATTCCAAGGTGAAAGTCAATCTTCAACAGACATTTTAACTAAGACATTATCAGAGAAACGATCATGGGAAGAAGCCCAAATGTCTCCATTACCAGTAGTAATTATCCCTACTCCCCAAGTAAGAGGAGGTCAGAGAATAAAGTGTCAAGTCGATGGATCTTGGAAGGCAACCGCAACGAAATATGGGTTTGGTTGGTTCTGCATCTCCGAAGCTTCATCAACAAAAGCAGGTAGGAGCCAAAAGCATTCGTTGGAGTATTTCACTATTATACACGGAATTGGAAGCTTTAATGTGGGTAGTGCAGAGTTGTATTGATTATAGGTTGGAGTGTACCGAGTTCGAATCTGATAGCATAGAACTCGTATCCATGATCCAATCACCAGAGCAGTGGCCAGCTTTATCCAATTGACTTCATGCCTTTGAGATTCTTCGCACCTCTTTACTTTTTTTTTTACTATTTCTCTTATTTCTCACAATTGTAACAAAAAGGAGAACTGTCTTGCTCGTTCAGCAATAATTTCTCTTGTTAATCGATCTTTTGTAGGTCTTGACCTTCCTGGATGGACAACCATTTCCGGAGGATGGATAACTCAATAAATTAATTATAGTTTGGTTGAAAAAATATTCATCTTGCAAACAAGATTATGAAAGTGTTAAGTTTTTTGATCGATTTAACTAGTTGTTTAGATTGGAATTGGTGTGTTCTTGAACTTAATCAAATGTAAAACTCAAAGCAAATTGTTGACCCAGAGTGCGATTACTCTACATCTCTGGGGAGAGAACAAAAATCTCATGCTTGCACTAGAAATCATATTCAAATCCCTTATACAAAGTATTGATTCAATCTATCTCTCCTTGTAGGATCAAGATCGCATGGGATAAGGAAGATGCAAGCTCACAATCTTGGTTACGAAAGCTCATGATTCTGCTTCGGCGTATTTGCCCAGCCGTAAGAGCCACCTTCGAACTCTCTCTCTAATTCTTGCTCTGATCTCCCTCTCGGTTTCTTACTTGTGCAAATCTTCTCTAATCTGAACTCTTAGTCTGTTAGGTTTATAACAGACTCTTCAAACTAACCAGAAACAAAATTTTGGGCGATGAGCTCAGATAATAAACCCATAAGCTTTATGGTTTTTGTAATGGGCTTCTATGCCCAATTTTCTTAGGCAACAAACCCACAAACTTCACCTTTGCCTTAGACACAACTAGGTTACACCGAACCCTAGTTCTTTTTCTTGTCTCTTGCGATTCCGATAACGATTCATGCCAGAATTTTGATTTCCTGTCTAAGACCACTAGGCTTTCGATTTTTATTTCTGTTGAACTCCTTTCCAATGCGATTGAGACTAAAGAAGCAGCTGAGAGGGCGACTTCAACATTTCAGCTTCCCTCTGACTTCGCCTTGAAACCTGGTAAGAACAGCTTCACCTTCTTCTCTTGACATTGTGACCTAAATTTACCATACTGATCCTACAATTGATATTAATCCTTTTGAGATTCCACCTTGCAAGTACCCCTGGAGCTGCAACCTTGAGAAGATGAACCGACTTGAGACCCAGAAGATCAACCCAAACAGGTATACCTTTATGAACTTATGAACTTGAATTTTCCTTCCCACCTCTTACTAACTTTCAACTGTATAACCTTGTACTAAAATACTTTGATTTCTGTAAACACTCGATTTTTAGGTGCTTCACCTGGAACTGAAGATCTTCCACTCCAGAACCTCCTGATGCTCACAGGTAACTCCAATCTCCAATGATTTTTAACAAAGTGTATTGAACCCAAACAGATAAACTGAGCCTTGTTTACTGTTTTTGTTGAGTGCGAGGTGGTGGTTCAATAACTGGAGTTACCTAGTGCTGAGCCTGTGATCACATAAGTCCAACCAGCTCTCTATAGAGCTCAAACTTAGGCCCAGGTAATGCCTTAGTTAGAAAATCTGAGGGATTTTTACTTGTGTGAATTTTGAGTAGTGTCACGTCTCCTTGAGTTGATATGTCTCTTATGAAATGATATTTAGTAGCAATATGCTTAGTTCTCTCATGAAAAACTGCATTTTTAGCTAGGGCCAATGCACTTTGTGCATCACTGTGAATTAAAATTGACTTTGTTTCAAAACCTAATTCACTGCATATTCCTTTTAACCAAGTGGCCTCTTTCACAGCTGAAGTCAATGTCATATACTCGGCTTCAGTTGTTGATAATGCCACTACTGACTGAAAATTTGATTTCCAATACGCTGTATTTCCCCAAAATTTAAAGGCAAATCCAGTCACTGATCTTTTTTTGTCAAGATCAGTGGCATAATCAGAGTCACAAAACCCTTTAATGCTAAAACTTGAATTCTTCTTAAAAGTTAGGCTAATTATGAAAGCACCACTTAGATATCTTAAGACCCATTTAACAACTTCCTAATGTTCTCTGCTAGGTTTAGACATAAACCTACTGATTAGCCCAACAACATAACCTAAAGACTTAACAATTAGGTTTAGGTCTTTGATCTTGTGGGTAAAAGCTAGGAAGAATTTCATATATCTTTTAGGAATAATTACATGGGTATTTATAGTGAAAATACATGCTTAAAACCCTAATTACATTGATTAACCCTAATGGGCCTCGAGCTGGAAGGCCCAGCTCGTCAGATCGGCCCACCTGGATTTTGCTATCCTAAGCCCCTTTCTTCCCTGGGTGTCGGCGTCCACCTGGGCCTTACGTCGAAATGAGCTTTTTGGGTAGGTGCTACACCTGGTATCAACAGTTAGTCCCCCCAGGTCGGCGATGAGTTCGTAAATCGGCGATTGATCTTCTAAGAATAAAAGTTTATTTCGGCTGAAGTGCATTAAATGCTCCTATAAGCTTTATCGAATCGTTTTCGTACATGAAGCTAGAAGGTCACACCTTTATAGATTCCCACGCGCCATCACTACGCTCCTCGGTAACTGTCGTTTCCCCAGAGTATAAATACCCCCTCACTCCTTCATTCTCATACTTCACATTTCAGAATTCCTTTGCAGGTAGAATCGCTCTCCCTTCTCTCTTCTTTCTCTCTCTAGAATATTCAACTTGGCCGTTAACTCGAGTAGATCGGCCCACCTGGATTTTGCTCTCTTAACCTTCTTTCTTCCCTGGGTATCGGCGTCCACCTGGGCCTTAAGTCGAAATAGGCTTTTCGGGTAGGTGCTACACCTGTTATCAACCGTTAGTCCCCTAGGTCAGCGATGAGTTCGTAAATCGGCGATTGATCTTCTAAGAATAAAAGTTTATTTTGGATGAAGTGCATTAAATGCTCCTATAAACTTTATCGAATCGTTTTAGTACAGGAAGCTAAAAGGTCACACCTTTATAGATTCCCAAGCGCCATCATTGCGCTCCTCGGTAACTGTCGTTTCCCCAGAGTATAAATACCCCCTCACTCCTTCATTCTCATACTTCACATTTAAGAATTCCTTTGCAGGTAGAATTGCTCTCCCTTCTCTCTTCTTTCTCTCTCTAGAATATTCAACTCGGCGGTTAACTCGAGTAGCTTGGTGACTTTTCGATCGTAAGCTATCTCCACCTCCCGTGTAAATGTTAATGAATCTTCGGCCTCTCGCGACGACCTACGTGTCGCCGACGTAGAGGTGGCCTTCGAAGAATAAGCTCCCCAAGACAATTGGGCTTCTCCAGATGACGAACTGACAGGTCTCGCACCTACTAAATGTTCGGAGAAGTCGATTCGGGAGCTTGTCCGAGATTTCCCTTTCTTCAACGGGATCCAAATTCTATTTCCCAAACCGCATCAACGACCCTGGGATTGTCCCCAGGGTTATGTGTGTTTGTACGAATCCCTTTTCAGAAGGTGTCACGTCTGGCTTCCCTTGCCGAAGCTGCTATTTCGTACTGCGCGAGATGAAGGATTGCAATTTCGTAGTTGTCTGCTCCTTAGATTAGGAAAATGATAGCCCTCATGGCTCACGCTCACGAGTTCAACATGGAGCTCGGTGTTAGGTACCTGGAGAACATGTCGTCGATCAACCCGATTGTGCAGAAAGGGACAAAGTTAAACACCGGCTTCGTCTACATCAACTTCAAACCCCAATATAAGTTAATAACTGTAGGTACAGGGGACAAGATCCACGCTTGGAAGGTAAAATACTTCTTCTTGATGGTCATCCCGGAATCCGCGATGATGTAGGAAGAATCCTGAAAAGGAAATGGGCAGAAACCTTCGGTAGATACCACCTAGGACCGCCGAGCTGATACATGTGAAATGCTTTAAATGATTCTAACTCGGCTTTTGTTGTTATTTGCAAATCTGCACTGTAATACTGGTCCCTTTCCAGGTAACTTTCTTCAAGACTTTGAGAGATTTCGAGAAGCATGACCCTATCACATCGATCAATTCACCCGTGCGCGCATCCAAGAGAGATTCCATTCATCAACTCTAGTAATGGTAAAAAGGGGTCTGCCATTCTAGTAGCACATTGATTCGTCTAACTGTGACTTGCTCTTTTTGCAGCCAGTTGGGACCTCAACGTTTATCCTATTAAGAAAAATAGGAACATGGGCCACCCACCACCTATAGCGGATTATTCGTCCAATCTCGAGAAGTCGGCCTCGAGTTCTAAAAGGATACTTGACCAAACGTCTGCTTCTACGGGTAGCGGAGATTCCTATCCTGCTCTGGTACGAAGGAAAAGGCACCGATCCAACTGGGATCAGAATTCTTGCGAGGTACTCGTGATTGATGAGGCTGAAGAGCCGAACGCAACTATTGTTCCTACTGAGGAGCAAGGCTCGAGAGAAGAAATCCCTGCTGGGGGACAAACAGTGAACGAAGGTGTTCATACTGGGGAACACCAACAAGAAGAAAATGTGATAGAGGAACAACTGGAAGTTCCTCATGAGGAGGTTCTCACTACCGACCTTCCTGCTCCACCGCCTGCTCCTAGCGGAACCCCAACGACCTCCCAAATCTTGGGAGAGATGACAAGTGATGTAGAGCCCCTGGATCCCAGTTTGGAAACATTTGCAGAAGAGCTACCCGGTCTTCTTGTAGCAGGTGGTGATGATGAGGATGCAGCAGGTGGTGATGATGAGGATGCAGCAGGGGTGATGATGAGGACGAGGGTGAAGAGAAGGAAGATGAGGACGAAGCTGCCAATCCTCAGAACGTGGAGTTAGGAAGCTCCCAAACTTAAAGGTAGGACAACTCGCGAGGAAGCAGGGCTTTCTCGTTTAAGCATAGGGGCACACCGTTTACGCAGGATAAGCAAGCATGTGTTGGATTGGTGAACCGCCTCATGGCCAATGGTCTGATTGTTCCTACTGTGGATCAGCTATTGGCGCTCGAGGTTTATGAAACATTGTCTCAGCAGGCCTGCCAGGTATGCTCGTGCCTTCATTCCTTTCTCCTATTGCGTTTGTGTAAGTGCTAACTCGGCTAATGTATGGTGTGAAAACTTTGGCGACGACCAATGAGCTCGTCACTTTTTATGAAAACAAACTTCAGTCTATGTCCGGGAGTGAAGACAAGCTGGTCGAGTTGTCGAAGCAGGTCGACAAGTACAAGTAGCATCTTGCCAAGGAGCGACTGAAGCTGAACAAGCAGGAGGAGGTGGTTAAATAGCTGACGACGTAAGTAGCTGCTCTGAAGAAGATGCTAAGTGAGATTGCGGCATCTGCCACTAATGAACTTGCTGTTCTGAGGGTTGAACTAAACAACACCTACGTGGTTGCCGTGATGGAGCTTGTCAATCAGCAAGTGATCCAGGAGCAAACGGGTGCCGACTTCTTCGAGCTACGAGAAGCTTATCATGCTCTCGTGAAGTTGCATGAGGGAAAGATGAAAAGGCTCCGACTCTCCCGAGTTTTGTAAGTCACGCTGGCGCGGCAAGAGACTCAGTTTGAGTGTGTAACTAATCCCGAGAAGCTTCGGCATTATGTAGAGGACCAGAACAAGGCCAATCCCATCATTCAGGAGTATGCCCAGGCTAAGGGGACTCTGGACTGTGTGCATTTCATAGTTGGAGAGGGTGGTTCTGTGCCACATGAGATTATGGCGAAGCTCGAGGAGGATGTGGCAGAGCTCAAGGTGCAGTACGATGCTATAGACATAACTGATGTTACACCTGAGGACTTCATTTTCTGGCCTTCGTTCAATGAACATGGTTCGAATTTGATTCAATATGCTCCATGGAGTTCGGAAGCTTCTGTCGAGGTCCAGCCTGCTACTCCAGCAACGCCGAGGGTCTAGCTGGTCCTTTGGAACAGCTTTCATGGTTTTCTTAGGATTGGGGTCGCCCTGTTTTGTACCTCTTGTGTTCCTTTGGGGTAGTTGTCGTGTTTTCTTAGGATTTGGGTCTGTCTCATGTGTCGGCGGTTTTGCTTTTATTTTCAAAAAATATATGTTTCCAGATTTGCACATCTGTTAGATCGTTGTTATTGCTTTTGCAACTTTTATAAGACTTGTGTCTTTTGATAATGGAAATAGAGCTATAGCTCGGCGCATTTTGAGTAACATTTTGTTCGTCGACTTATGTGTTGACAAGCACGTTGGTTTATGAGAAAAATCTTTGATTTCACATTGTTGCTTACCCGAAGTTCACTTCCTTATTTTCAATTAGTTAGAATATGCATATGCTATAAGTGGATATTTCTCTAATTCTTGTGCGAACTGAAACATCACTCGATCAAAATCCCAAAGGAGACGACCTGCAGATCGTCCCTTTTGACAAATGATCTATGGGAGAAAACTGTAGTTTCGCCAATAATCTCGGTTGGAGTATGCGAGTCGAAACTCGGCTTTTAGGGTGATACTTATGCTCAGACGTTGTAGCTTTGCACACGTCCAATACTTGACTTTAGGAGTACGCGAGTCGGAGCTCGGCTTTTTTTTTAAAAAAATAGAGACTTCATCTTGAACTTTGTGACTTTGCACGTTTTCAGTACTCATCTTTAGGAGTACGCGAGGCGGACCTCGGCTTTGTTAAAGGTCTTTGGAGGCAAGACGAGAAAACTTTGATCTCGCCGACATCCCTGTCTTTGCGCAGGGTATGTGCGAGTTACAGCTTGGCTTTAGTTTGTAGTTTTTAGGAGTTTGCAAAGGTGCAGTTGGTACAATTGTACATGTGAATACTATAAAAGGTGCCGAGATTGACTCGGAGATCGATGTATGAGTGGAAAAATAATTTTATTAAGTGAAATAGTTGCACCCAGTGGGTTTCCTACGTACCTTGAAAACATGGATCAAGCCAGGTCGTAGTTCACGGTACAAAGGAACCTAAGAATAGAATATCTTAAGTTTGGTGGCATTCCAAGAGTTCGGGATCGGCGTTCCATCTGTAGCTTTCAGCTCATATACTCCAGGTTTGACTATCTTGGACACTTTATATGGGCCTTCCCACCGAGCTCCCAGTTTACCAGCATTCTCTTCTGCGGTATTCGCGTAGGTCATTCGTAACCAAGTCTCCTTCTTCAAATCGTCTCTGCTTGACTCCTTTGTTATAGTATCGTTTCGTGGTTTTCTGATAGGCGTGTATCCGATAGAGTGCTCTGTCTCGGACCTCCTTTACGTCGTCGAGAGAGTCGAGGAGCATGGCATCGTTAACGGCTTCACTTTCTGGCAACTTTTTTCGGCGTAAGCTGAATACAGCTGCTTTGGATAGTGCTAAAGCTTCGATTCCGCGGGCCAAGGAGAATGGTGTCTGATTGGTAGACTACCAAGGTGTAGTTTGGTACGACCACAAGACGCCGTCTAGCTCGTCCACACAAAGTCCTTTTTTGGAATCGAGTCTTTTCTTCAGTCCGTCGACTATAGATTTGTTAATGGCCTTGGCCTGCCCATTTGCCTGCGGGTACCTCGGCGTAGAATGGTTCAGCCGGATGTTCCACCTATAACATGGGAAATAAGTAGTTAGTTAGTATACATCGACGTATGTGTCGGGGTTGTGGCTGGTTTACCGTCCACCTGTCGCAAAAAGACTGTACTATTTTTTCACAGAAGTTAGTGCTATTATCCGTCATGATTTCGTACAGGATGCCGTGCCGGCAAATTATGTTTTTCCATATGAAGTCTTGTACCTGTTTTGCTTTGACCGCAGTGTACGATTCGGCTTCGACCCACTTGGTGAAGTAGTCAGTCATTACCACCAGGAATTTGTGCTTGTTTGTTCCGACTGGAAAAGGTCCTACGACATCCATCCCCTACTTCATGAATGGATAGAGGTTTGTTGAGGCATTTAGTGGTTCAGTGGGTGCGTGGTTAGTTGGTCCATGTCGCTGGCACATCTCGCATTGCTTGGCGAACTCCTGGCTATCATGCAGCATCGTTGGCCAGTAGTGTTCGTGCTTCTTTATACGTAATGCCAAGTAGCATCCGCTAGAGTGGCTTCCGCCTACTCCTTCATGAAGTTCAGCGAGTACTTTCTGCACATCGTCTCCATTAATGCTCCGTAGTAGGATTTCGGACGCGGAACGTTTGTAGAGTTATCCATCTATGACGATGTATCTTGCTGCTTTAACTAGGAGCCGTCGTGCTGCCCATTTATCTTCAGGCACCGTTCCTGTAAGAATATGCTCTTTTATCTCGGCTCGCCAGTCAGGTGGGCTTTGTTGGTCTTGCTCTCGTTTGAAGGAAACTAGCTTGTCGATGGCATTAGCCACCATAGTGGTGATACTTGGTGAAGTTAAATATTCCATCGGAATGGTTCTCTTTAGTTCCAGCTTGTTGGTAGAAGCCATGTTGGCTAACGTGTCGGCAAACTTGTTCTTGTGTCGTGGA
The DNA here is from genome assembly GCA_900406425.1 of Iberis pinnata. Taxonomy (NCBI): domain Eukaryota; kingdom Viridiplantae; phylum Streptophyta; class Magnoliopsida; order Brassicales; family Brassicaceae; genus Iberis; species Iberis pinnata. The sequence goes on from OVBE01000888.1 coordinate 20,183, forward strand.
ATTTTGGTGAGCTTGAAGTTCTCAAAATTGCTTGCCATCTCTTGGACCATTTGGTGGTATTGTAGCATCCTATCGTTCTTCGTGGCATATTCTCCACTGAACTGGCTGGTGACGAGCTGGAAGTTGAAGAAAGCGTGTATGCGTGAAGCACCAAGGTTCTTTGCAAGTCGTAGTCCTGCCAACAATGCTTCATACTCTTCCTCATTGTTGGATGCTTCGAATTTTATCCTGAAAGCTTGTTCGAGTACTTCGCTAGTTGGTGATTCGAGCCTGACGCCAACACCTGATCCTTGTTTTCTTCGTGATCCGTCAACGTAAAGATTCCATACGTTTGGTAGAGGTGCGATATGTGCCTCAGGTGGTATTTATGCGATGAAAACTGCAAGAACCTGGGACTTTGAACATGTTCGATTCCGATACTCCATGTCGTATTCGCTAAGCTCGACTGCCCATTTGGTCAACCTTCCAGATTGGTTTGGGCTATGAAGGATAGTGCGTAGTGGCTGGTTGCTGAGCACGACAACGGTATGTGATTGGAAGTAAGGTCGTAGCTTTCAAGCTGCGGATACTATCGCCAGCACTATATTTTCGATGGGTGGGTATCGCGTCTCGGCATCATTGAGCGATTTGCTGACATAAAAGATCGGTTTCTGCTCTCCTTGGCTTTCCTTCACAAGGACGCCACTGACTGCTGCCTCGGAGAGTGCGACGTATAGGTAGAGGATCTCGCCGTCCTCTGGCTTGGCGAGTACAGGTGGTGTAGTTAAGTATGCTTTGAGCTCGTCGAACGCGATCTGGCACTTTGCATCCCACTCAAAACACTTTTTCCCTTTGAGGATTTGGTAGAATGGTAAGCTTTTATCAGTGGACCGGGAGATGAACCTGTTCAGTGCGGCAATGCGACCTGTGAGATTCTGTATTTCCTTCTTTGTTCGTGGTGCCGGTAAGTTGAGGATGGCTCTGATTTGTTTGGGGTTTGCCTTGATCCCTCTTTTTGTTATGATGTACCCTAAGAATTCACCAGATGTGACTCCAAGGTACACTTGGCTGGATTAAGTTTCATTCCATAAAGGTTGAGTGTTTCGAATGCTTCATCTTTGCTTTTGGTAGCGTTTTCCACAGCTTTTTTCCATTCTTTAAACCTTGAGAATGCTTCATCTTTGCTTTTGCACAAATACACTCACACTTTCTTAGAATAATCATCAATAAAACTGATGAAATACCTGCACCCTCCTAAGCTCTATGGTGTGTTTTGTGATCCCCATAGGTCTGAATGAACATACTCTAGGATGCCTTTAGTGGTATGTTTAGCATCCGGGAAACTCAGTTTATGTGTTTTTCCTAAAACATATGATTCACATAACTTGACTTCTCCTGCTCCCTTCTTTGGAATGTATCCTTCCTTAACTAGTACTTGAAGATTCTTGTTGCTAATATGGCCTAGTCTTGAGTGCCAAATTCTTGTCATTTCTTCACTTGTGTCAACCAAATTAGCTTATCCTTTAGTGAATGTACCTTGTAGATGGTACAATCCATCCTTGTACTTTCCAGATAATACTTTATGTCCACCTTTGTAGAAAGTTATCACAAAATCTTCACCTGCATACTTATATCCAACTTTCTCCAACATTCCATATGAGATCAGATTCTTACTCATCTTAGGCATATACCGTACTTGAGTGAGAATTACCTCATCTCACTCATTGTTAATGATTTTAACTTTCCCTATACCTTTCACATCACCGACTGTGTTATTTTCCATGAGGACTTGTCCTCCATCCTTTTCTTCATAGTTGAATAAGAAGTCCTTGTTAATTGTGATATGAAATGTATAACCCGAGTCCAAGAACCACCCATCTTTGGAATGAAGTGTACTTGCAGTAAGCACAAAGGGTTGCTTTAATTATGTGACTGTGTTAGCAGATGACTCTGAATCTTTCTTCTTCCCTTTATCAGGGCATTCACGTTTCCAGTGTTCCTCCTTTCCACAAATGAAGCAGCCTGTCTTGTTCTTATGTTTTCCTTTTCCTTTATCCTTTTCATGTGTCTTTCCTTTTCATTTGTTCTTGGCTCCTCCTTTACCTTTCTTGTTTTCTATTTTTCCTACGTACAAGCTCTCTGAGGGTCCTTTACCTTTACCAGTTAGCCCTTTCTGTTTAAGTTCAGCCTCTTTCGCATAGGCAGCTGTGATTACTTCATTGACTGTGATTGTTTCTTTGCCTGCACTATACTGTGATGTACGAACCAAAGGATCGTACAAAGGTGGTGACAGTAGCTGAATGGCTTGATCCTCATATGAGATGGTGACCTTGAGACTAGCTAGATGTGCAATCAACTTGAGAAAATCATCAACATTTTCTTCTATAGTCTTATTCTCTTCCATCTTATAACACGAGAATTTCTTCTTCATGTATATTTTGTTAGGGAGTGACTTAGTCTGATAATATTTCTCAAGTGCCTTCCACATCCCTAAGGTTGTGGTTTCATGCATAAACTTTCTAAGTATGAGATCATTTAGGCATGTACTGAACATGCTTCTAACCCTTAGGTCTTTCTCTACCCTCTTAAGATCTTGAACAGCTGGTGGTGGTTGTGTTGTAGAATCTCTAGTTGTATTTGAATCCTTAGGCTCTGTTTCTTCCTCAAGAACAGATAGAGGCCTTGTATTTCTAACTGTCCAAGCATCTTAAACTTCCATAAACCAAAATCTCCCTTTCCATCAAACTTTTCTATCTCAAACCTTCCTAGTGTTGGTTCCATGTTACTTTGATTTATTCTTTATGATTTCAGGTACAATTGGATGCTGCAAAATAACAATATAACAAAGAAATCAAGATTAAGAAATTAAGATTGAATTTAAAGAATGAAACAAGGAGTAAACGAAAGAGATAGCATGGATTGTAATCAAGATGAAGAACACAAATCTTGATGGTTTTCTTCGACACAGAATTACAAAAATAAGGCTCCTTGAGTTTTCTCCCTTATCTCATTCCAGTCTCTCACAACTAGCTTCTGGTTGTGCTCTGATACCACTTATTGAGTTTCTTGATCGATTTAACTAGTTGTTTAGATTGGAATTGGTGTGTTCTTGAACTTAATCAAATGTAAAACTCAAAGCAAATTATTGACCCAAAGTTTGATTACTCTACATCTCTGAGGAGAGAACAAAACTCTCATGCTTGAACTAAAAATCAGATTCAAATCCCTTATACAAAGTACTGATTCAATCTATCTCTCCTTGTAGGATCAAGATCGCATGGGATAAGGAAAATGCAAGCTCACAGCCTTGGTTACGAAAGCTCCTGATTCTGCTCCGGCGTATTTGCTCAGCCGCAAGAGCCACATTTGAACTCTCTCTCTGATTCTTGCTCTGATCTCCCTTTCTGTTTCTTACTTGTGCAAATCTTCTCTAATATGAAACCCTTAGTCTGTTAGGTTTATAACAGACTCTTCAAACTAACCAAAAACAAACTTTTGGGCCATGAGCTCAGATAATAAACCCATAAGCTTTCTGGTTTTCGTAATGGGCTTCTAAGCCCAATTTGTCTTAGGCAACAAACCCACATAAAGGAGTAGGGTGCAATTGTTTGATAAAGATATCATCAAATCAGATTTGACATGAAACTATTTGAACAAACTTTTAACGAAAGAAGACGAAAAACATAATGGTTGTTAAGTAATATGGACACTTGTAATTGTCGTGGTAAATTTTAAATTTTAAGAATATATTTTTGATATAGTTTAAATTTAATATTCCATGTTTGCTAATAAGTTTTCTAAAGATGTTATTTTAAATTACTTAATATTTAATATCAGATTTGATATGTATAGTTGTCTATTATTTATTTAGAAGATATAGCAAAATAAAATTATTATTTAAAAGATAAAATTAATTATTTAAAATATAATCAAATACAAATTAGAAAGATTGTTTCCAGAATTTCTGAAAATTGTAATAAAATTATTATTACTATGTTTATGAAATAGAAAAATTCAAGTTACTATATCTATGGTAATATACTTTTATTTATTAAAAATCAATCGTACATTATTTTTAAAACGAATTTTCTTATGTGTCAAACTCATACATACTTTTTGTGTCTAAGAATAAAATTTTGGCCCAATGTAAATATATATTCGTTATCAGAACAACTCATTTCATGCACATAAAATTAAGAAAAAAATATCTTTCTCTCTTAGTGTTCTCTTTTTCTCTTGCCGACTCCTTCTCTTCCAGCTGTTTCTACTTCGTCATCAGCGACTAGTATTTTTACCGGCGCTGAGCGACCCTCTTCTTATTTTTTCTTTCACTGTCTTCGGCTCCTCTTTCCAGATGTGCTTCTCTCTACAACCTCATCTCCATTTTCTACTGATTTGGTTTCCTCCGGATTATCTTTGTTGTGCATGTTCACTTCTTTGGGACCACAACCATCTCCGACATTTGACTGACCTCTCTGTTCTTATCTATTTTACTATTTGTTATAGGGAATTTTGATGCGGTCTTAGTCTCTTCGACTATCACATCCTCTCGAAATGAAGTTTCAGTGGTCACACTCGGTGGTCTCATGGCAACTCTATAATCTCCGGTGAAACAATTTGCCAGCGGTGGACTGATGCAATCAGATTGAGGAAATATTGGGAAAGTTTTTTGTTCGTTGGCTTCCTTGCATGTTGGGCTTGTTGCTGTCTTCGCTTTTCAGACATCATAATCGATATCAGACACTGGAAAAACTAGGTGGTGGAGCGGCTAGGGCAACATCAATCTCGATTGCAGGAAGATCTCTTTTTTTGCATGGGCCTAGTAGACCTGTTCATGGGCCAATTTTGGTTGTTTTTTGGTGATATGCTTAGGTTTTTTTATTGTAATTATGCTTTAATAAGTGTCAACATGTTGTATTTAGATAGGGAGAAACAGACTCGTTTGAATATTTATCCGATACGACATTCTCCGATTTATTGGGTTAGCTTTTGTTGCTTTAAAAAGTATTATCTTTCTCGTATCAGTGGTCCTTCAGGAGTTTTACACTCCATTTTGGAGTTGTTCCTCTCATTTTGAAGCAGTTACTCTTTGTGAGTTTGTACCTTCCCATAATGGGATTTGCAATACATGTTATGAGTTTGTTTTTCTTTTAATCTAATACAATATTGTTGACAAAAAAATATCAGCATCATTTTCAAACAACAATGCTCTATGTTCTCTTCTTTTTCAAAATACTACTAGACCAGATGTTACTTGATGACTTATATAAAATATAAAATATATATATATCATTTTGATAAAAGAAGTTTTTTGTTTCTTCTTCTAGGATTACACATTCCGTAAAATTCAAAAACCCAATACAATCAAAATATGAAATTGATATTTCTTCTCTCATATCTACTACTAGGGGAGGGATGGATCCGGATATCCGGATCCAGATCCGTCGGATCCGTGAAAATATTATCCGTATCCGAGATATATGCGGGTATCCGGATTCGGATCCAGATACGAGGTTAACATTAAAAAAGAAGAAAAATTGATTATTTTATTTTAAAAACTGACACTTATTATAAAAAGACTGAAAATTTTAAATAAATAATTCTACAAAAATATAAAATTGATTATAAAATTATATTTAAGTTTATTTTTAAAAGAAAAACTATTTTCTATATATTTTAAAATAATAGAAATAAAAATATTTATGTCTTATTACTAAGATAACATAATTTATATTTTATAAAAATATAAAATATTTATTATATTTAAATATACTTATTTTAAATTTATAATATACGTAGGCCGAATCCGGATATCCGGACCTAAAAAAATTAATATCCATATCTGGGGTCCTCAAATATCCTAATTTTTGGAGCAGATCCCGGCGATTCCCAGAACGGAATTCAGATTTCGAATCTTGGATCCTGGATAATAATTTCACCCATATGTACTACTACGAGGATAAACGTTCCCTTACTGGACTAGGATAATTTCCAATTCACTTTGATTTTTAAGTCTCTCTATGTAATAGAATATGCTCGTATACTTGATAAGATACATAAACGGTAAACCAAAAGTATAAGCATACCATATCTAATATATATATACTAGATTAGGTCCCGCGTGATACGCGGGTATAAGTAAATTATTTAAATTTAAATATGATAACCCGTATTATTATATATTTTAATCGATGTTAAAATCAAAGTTTTGTTATTATTAGTTATTTCGATTTCTAGTTTTTTTTTTACAAAATCGTTAAAACTAATATCGACATACGTTGCGCTTATTAAGTTTAAACAAACATATAAGTGTATATATATTTTTTTACTCTTCAAATTTATACTATTAATCTTTTATATGTTATATACTTTTGTTATTTTAATCTTATAATTTGTGTTAAATTATAAAATCAATATTTTGTTATAATTTATGTAGTTTTCATTTAAAAAAGCAATACATATTTCCTTTTTGTTATTCTATTATTTTAAAAAGTAATAAATTAACAATAAGAAAGTTTCTATTAGTTTAAAATAATATGTTCACACATGTCATAATCTTAATTAACAGTGCCACATGTCACGATCTTATGAATTATAATTTTGCTTATGTGTCGCATCCACGTTAAACGCGTTCCGGTTTATATAATAAGATATACACTATTAGAAAACAAAATATTTTATATCATTATCCTACTTATTAATCATTTTCAATTATTTTTTATTCAATAAATATGAGTTCTCTTCGTATCTTGCTTTCACATTCTCAGATAATAAAAACATGAGAAATACATAAAATTGATCCTTTCAAACACTAAAAAAGGAACCTAATAGAACTTTCATTTTATTTTATCTTTTGTTAAACAAAAGAAAATTATTAAAAATTGGTAGCTAAACCCAACAATTTTCTTATCTCAATAATTATGTTTTTGAGATCAGTCACTTGCTTCTCCATATACTCTTGAATCATCTCTAGATCATTATTTCCTTCAACTCTTTCTTTGGTGTGCATAACTTTAACAGTGTTCCATGCTTTTTTCATCTCACGTAGTAGATTGTTATGCACCATTTTGATACTTTTATTCTCTTCCATTGTTAACTCAACGTTCAAATTTTGTATGTTTTTGATAGCTTCCAACAAAACTACACATGAGAAAAGTAAAACTAATCAATCCAAATTTCAAAAGAATAATGAAAAAAAAAACAAGAATCGATCAAGAAACAAATTGCTAATTACCATCATATTGCACTCTCATATCTGCTTCTATAACTCTCTGAACAAGCCTTTCACGTTCACTCGTCATTTCAACTATTTTTCTTTGGCTATTTCGAGATGTTATGTATTCACTAGAGTTTTCTTTTATATAAAAAAGTCCACTTTGATTTACTTGGAAACATTATTTGTTGTTTCCTAAATTAGTATACCAATAGTTATCTAAATATTGCAAGATTCTTATGGTTAAGGTCAAACCAATCAAACCATTATAGATCCATAAACTAACAAAATTAAAAGATCAATTGTTACATTTTATAGGTTTTATATATTTGTAATTCGGTAACCGGATCAAAATTCAATTTTAGCAAAAGCAAATTTGAGTATAATCAACCAAACATCTTCAGAATCGAACCATAATGATTTTGGTTTTGATCAACTTATATTCATCCAGACCAAATTAACATTCCACATGAAGCAAACCTGATAACCAAAATCTACACAAGTGTTTCCACATAGGCTAAGTTTTAAATGGTAGTATTCTCAATTACGGTAATATTGTATTTTATTTTCTTTGAGGGAAACATACTAAAACGGTATTTTAAAAATTATTATTTTTATCATTTTATAAAAGGAAAATATCCTAAAATTTACATTTTTGTCATTAGAAAAAAGAATGACAGCTGTCGAATCATGATCATACCTAAATCAAATAGATTCGATTTATGAGTTGAATTCTTTTATTCACACTAGTTTAAAGCGATCTAAACTAGATCACAATCAGATTAATTCCGAAATGAAAGTTTTGTGAGATCACTTTGGATATTATCGAGTTCGTGAGTCAAGTCTAATATTAATGGACCGAATTAAATCCTACAAAAATTATAGTATATGTTTATTAATATAAGAGACGATAAAGTAATCAATATATTCATCTAATGCATATTGTGATATAGATTTTTTTCAAACCTAAAATTGGTTGGATTGATGGATTGGATTGAAGTCGACATGACATTTTTGAATTGATATGTACCTTCAACTATTTGAAATTAATTTTGATTGGAGGTTGTCAAAAATTCTCAGTTCAATATCAATATAAGAGACAATCTTTTATTGTTAGTTTTTACAAAAGTATCAATAAGTAGATTGTTTTAATAACACAAATGTTGCTATTAACATGCTAAACATAAGGATAAAGGGAAAATATAAACAAGATATTGGACAAGTGGTTGAAGAAGACGAAAGAATGGAAGAGACTAAGCCAAAGTGAAACTTTGGAGGCAATGTAGAGTCAATAAGGCGAAGTTTGTTGTTGAGAACGGCCAAAAGCTATTGAATATGATTTAAGATTGTTGTTATTGTCTGAAACATCATTCATAGGTACATTTGCAACAACAAAAGAAGATGTTGCATTTTCAAGTTTTTTTTTGTTTTCCTTTGAACGTGGTTGGCTAACTGATTTTATTCGGTTTTAACGCTTTTTGGTGGGTATTTAATTGGTGTCTTTTGCAAATTTCTAAGTGTTCAAGTCGTTCTGGAACAAAATGATGGATTTTTACCCCAACTTTTTTGCTACGTATCAAGAGAGGGATTATTCTCTCTTCGTAAGTCCATGGAATCCTACGACCAATTAGATCGATCTTTCTATCTAAGATTGATTGATCCATGAATAGAGAAGAACGATTGATCCCTGCCCCCGAGAAAACTTAGAAGATTTCCAAAAAAATGCATATGCGGTCTTTAAGACTTATGTTTTTCCTATTTTTAGATATTTCATTTTAGACTACAAAAGCTTAGGCTTTAGTTTATGATCATGATGTTTTATCTTAGCTTTGGTAAGGGATACAAATCTGAACATGTATTTGAAGAAGTTTTTAGAACCCTTGTTATTAATCTATTGTTTATTTTATGTTCATGAATTCTTGTTATTCATTATTTATGCTTTATGATTACTTTACTATGTTTAAGTAGTTTCATAGTTAGGTTTTAGGTTTCCCATGGAAACGGGGTTTGATAGTTAGAGTTATCATAAAAGAATTTAGATTGTTAGGTTCTTAGTCTAAATTTTCTCTTAACGCCTGAATTAAACTGATCACCTAGTTCATGATATTATATTGATAAATATAAAAGAATTTGGTTTAGAAATCTGATCTAGTCCAGATGAAGAAATGTCTTTGTTTTCGAGAGTATTGTCTTAGATGTTTATGAACTTATCCAATATAAACTTAATGCATGTTTGAATTGTCTGAATACGGCGGAAGTTTATCTTTAGTAATTCTAACATAGAGATTTAATACTTAGGGAGAAGATTAATTTGATATTGTCTTTTGAATTGAAAACTATATTCATTGATAATCCGTGCATCGTAATATGAACTCTTGAACAAGTCTACCTGTGAAATTTCTAACACATATTGTTTTAGTTTATTGAATTTACATTCTTTTTAATTATCGCTCTTATTGTATTGCCTTGAAAATTAACATGAAATCTATTTTTTTTAGTTTAGTTCGATACTAAACTGAGAGTGCATTATCTGGTCACTATGAAATTCAATCATGTTCTATACTATTTTGGCTTGTTGTCTACAATATAATTTATGTTAAATCATAATTCTATTAGAAGTTTGGCGCCAATGCTGGGAAAGAACCCGGGGTATCCGCGTGACAAGTAGGAATACTTACCACTATACTACTACGAGCCAAACATCTAGAAACCTGTAAAAAACACCAAAACTGCAAGGAAACACTCGAATAATCGGTTGGTTAAATATAGACGGCTTGCCAATCATCTTTGGAGATACAAATGCTTCATAATCTCCAGAAATATTAATCTTCATTTATTTACAAGAAATTTATTTGCATTTTTTACCTTAAAAGATAAATATAAAACAATTCTTAGAGAAGGAAAATATTTCATGATATATATAATAGTACATAATATGGACACATGCAATTTTTATTTTTGTAACTTTTAAAATTTTAATTATATGGACATGATATATGTTTAAGGTAGTAAATTTTATAGTTCAGAATTTCATATTTGCTATTAAGTTTCCTATAGATGTTATTTTAAGTTACAAACTTTTAGTACCAATTTTGAGATATATAGTTGTCCATTATTTATTTAAAAGATAAAATTATTGGTTTATATTAGAACTGAATAATTAAATACAACTTTGAAAGATTGTTTCCAAATTTTCAGAAAGTTGTAATAAAATTACTAATTTTTAGTTTAAATTTTTACAAAATTAAAGTTATTCTATGTCTAGTAATATACTATTTTTAGAAATCAATCGCACATTATTCTTTTTATGAATTCACGTATTTGTGAAACTTTTAGGAATTTTTTGTGTGCCACGAATGAAATTATAGGCTAATATAAATACATCTTCATTGTCAGAACAATATATTTCAATATTGTTTCCAAGAAACAATTGAATATAAATTCTCTATATTCCTTATTTCTAACACTACTACCAAATTTTACTTGGTAACTCATATAATATTGGCATAAAAAATATAATATACTAGATAATGCCCCGCATAATATGCGGGGAAAACAAAATATTTTGATTATAAAATTAATAATCTGTATTATTAAAATTTGTATATTTAAATTTATCTTAATCCCTATGTAATAATTGTATTAATAATTTTATTTTTAATAAAATATTCTTCTATTTTTTGTCGTTATCCAAGTTAAATTTATTACATGTCACATTCATATTAAATATATTATATAATAAAGTATATATGATCGTTAGTTTTTCCATTTTGATATTTTATATTTTTATCGATGTTTTCCTTTTTTGATAATCTACTTATTAATTTTTTCTTTTTCAAACTATTTTTAATATTTCCTTATTTAATTCTTCGATTTTTTTATTTCCAAAAATATTTGACACGTGTCACAATCATTGAAGTTAAAACTGACACGTGTCACCATGTGGTGAGTTATAATTATCTGACATTCCGCTTTATATAATATGATATGATAGTTAGTTCTTCTTTTTTAATATTTTATACTTTTACTGATGTATTCTTTTTTGTAATCTATTTATTACTTTTCACTTTTTCAAATTATTTATATATATATATATATATATCTATTTAATTCTTCAAATTTTATATTTTATGATCTATAAAAAATTAAAATAACAAAAATAATAATTTTTAAAAAATGTTTGACATGTGTCACAATCAAAGTTAAAAAAATTTCTTGTTTTTCTATTCTCTGTTTTATGTTTTCTTTTTTGATATTTTACTTATTAGTTTCCTCATATTTAACTCTTTAAATTTTCTATTTTATAATATAGGAAAAATTAAAATAAAATATGTAATTTCCTAAAATGTTTGACATATGTCGCGATCTAAGTTACATCTGACACGTGTCACAATCTGGTGAGTTATAATTTTCAGACATTCTGTTTTATATAATAAGATATTTCATTCTTGGTAAAAGATACTATTTTTTTTAGGATTACACTTTCTACAAATTCAAAGACACAATACAATCAAAATATATGTAAAAAAAAAACATTTTCCTCTTACTCTCTTTCACATACTCTGCAGAGGAAATCCGGTGAGCTTCCACCACCGTTCTCCTTAGCACGACGTCCTTGCACCGCGATTCTCGGTCTCGTCCGCGACTCCAGAGTTGGCAAAATCGCCCTTTGCTTCTCTTTCTTTCCATCGGTGTTTCATCTCTTCATCTCCTTTTTCTTCCAGGCTCACTGCACATGCATAAGAGGAAGAAACGGCTTCTCGGGGGACTATTCCGGCCAGATCAGTCTTTGGCGACAAAGCATAGACGTCGGGCAGCAAGGATCGAAGAACCTCAAGGTGGGTAGAGTAGATCTACTAGAGGAAAGTGAGGTGGTTGTTCATGGTGGCGGTGAGGATACCACAAGCGCCGCAACTGTCGTTAAAAGGTAGATCTTCTCGTCTCTTATTTCTTCGAAAAACTATTCTTCGTTTCTAGCACTTTTCGTGGCGTTAAGAAGACCAACATCGTCTCTCCTTCCAAATCGGCTACACATGTGTGGATGGTAGTGGTGTCGTCATCTCGGAGCTACCGCCGAGGCATCAGTATACTGCTGGTGCGTTCGCAACTATGCCGTCGGCGGCATGAACTAAGGGTTCTCTTTGGTTCTAGGGTTTACTTAATTTATCTTTAGGCCCGTGCCATTTTTAAATTATGTAAAATCTAATCCTGACCTGTTTTAAAAGTGTTAGATGTTTAGTTGATTCACTTTTGGGCTGGAAGTTTTGTAATTGGGCATATATCTGGATAATTAATAATAAAAATCTTTAACAGAAAAATATAATTAAAATATGAAATAGATATTAAATAGATATTTTTTTATTTCATACGGTACTACTACGAGGAGAAACATTTTATTTTATATTTTTTTGAACAAAACAAATTATTAAAAGTTGACGGCTAAACCAAACAATTTTCTTATCTCAATAACTAAGAGCATTTCCAATGGTTAAGCACCAATGGAGGATGATTAACCATGTTTTTATTAAATTTAATGCTTAAGAAACTTTGGGTTAGACTACAAAAATTTTGGCTTCCAATGATAAGATACTTTTGATGCTTAAAAAAAAACAAGTTTTTTTTACATTTCATTTTACAAATTATATTTCAATTCATAAATTATATTTTATATTTAGATGAAACAATTTTAGATTCTTAATTTTTTTATTTTTTAAACATTATATTTTACATATCACAAATAATAATTAAAGATGAAACATATATGACATGAATTGCATACAAGAAAATATAAAAAATTGGTTTATTCGGTTAATTTTCAGTTATTTTTTTGGTTATTTTTGGTTTTTGGTTATTATCGATTTTTTCGGGTTTTTTCAAAATAATAATAATAATAAACTGATCGGTTATCGAACCGAGAACCAAAATTAAGAATTCTTTTGTGCTGATTAGGTTTCTCTGTATAGCTCGGTTCGGTTCGTGAAATCTTCGGTTCAGTTCGCATACCCGAAACTGACTTAGAACCGAAAATTTTGGGTATTTTTCGGTTCCTTTAACATGGAATCGAACCGAATATTAGAAAAGTATCAATTGGATATTTGAATTTAGGATGTGAAGAATCAGAACCGAACTGAATCCAAAAAACCATAATCTAAAAAATAAATAAAAAAATCAACCACCCTAGTGCCAACACGTGGCAGCTAAGGGTCGGTTGTTAAATTGTTTATGTAAAAATCGATCTTAACATACTTAACCCAATTTCATTTATTTAATTTACCTAAATACACCAAGCACCCTCCTAAGCATCCTCTAAGCACCATTGTTGGAGATGGTCTAAGCTTTTCAAATCAATAACTTGCTTATAAATATACTCTTGAACCATCTCTAGATCATCATTTTCTTCAATTTTTTCCTTGAGGTGCATATTTGTAAGAGTGTTCCATGGTTTTTCATCTCACGTAGGATGCAAATGGTTGACACAAAAAATAATGAGTAGAATTAAGTAGAAAAATGTTGGTGGAATAAAAGTTAGAGGAAAATTGTCAGTTACATTCCTCTACAAATTTGGAGAGGAAAATTTTTTGGTGGAATTGTGTTTTTTCTATTTGATTCCTCTAGAGTTAGAAGAAAATATTTTCTTTAAATATTTGACAATTTGTTTAATAATAAAAGAATATGATGGAATACATGTTTTTCTCTACTTTTATTTCACTAAATTGCAAACAATTTGCACATATGCACCATTTTTATATGTTACTTATCTTCCACCATTAACCCATCGTTCAAATTTTGTATGGTTTTGATGGCTTCCAACAATACTACACATGAAAAAGTAAAACTAATAAATCAAAATTTGATAGTGGAAAAAGATGTTTAGAGAGAGAGAGGGGTTCTTTTTTCTCCTAGGCACGACACCCAAAACATCAAACATAGGCTTTGTTTCTCCTTTTGCCTAGTTTGACTATAACTTTTTATCTCTAAATTAGACCATGTTTTGCATTAATGAGCCGAAAACAGGATAATTTTTTGAATCTCTTCTCTAAAAATAGAAGTTTTCACCGATCGATGGTAGGAACTCTCCCGGTAAATCTCCAAATCGTCTCCGGGATAGTGAATTGCTTTCTCTCCTCCGGCCTGCCTTTGAACAGATTACCATCTTCTTCTCATAAAACTCTTTCAACGCAATCTCTTCAGAGCAAAAGCTCTCTTCTCAGTTTGGCTCTTCTCTTCTCTGCTACATCTTTTCAGAGAACCAGCCAGCTTCCACGGATATCTGCTTGAGAAGAATATAAAGGTCTCTATCCTAACTATTACGCGCTGTCTCGTTTGAGTGAATATCCAGATCTTACTGGTTAAACCACATTTTACACTCTATTTGAGTGAATATTCAAGTTTTACCCTCAACACTATCTTTTACGCTTTGGTTTTGGAGTAAATATGCAACTCTTCCCTCTGCACTATCTTTTACGCTCTATTGTGAGTGAATATATCAGGGAATCTCCTTCATCTTACTACCATCTTCATTCAAGATGTCGAGAAAATTATCTTACTCTGAGAAAGGCAAAAGCATTGTAACAGCTCAAGATCCCCCTAGATCGGGCATAGTAAGAGCTCCCGAAGAAGATAACTATGATCTTATCAAGAAACATGCACTTACCCTTATGGGACGTGTTACAAATCTAAAAGCTCAAAGAATATGGAATCTCATTCCATACATGGCTGATTTTTGGAAAACATAGACTAAACCAATAGGAGCTGATCTTGGAAATGGTTGTTTTCTCTTCAAGTTTGGATATGAAAAGGATCTTCAATTTGTTTTACATAATACACCTTTTCACTTTGGTAGATGGATGCTTTTGCTACAAAAATGGGAACCTAGTATGTCCCCTTCATTTCCATCCTTAATCCCCTTTGGATCAAGGTACAAGGCCTCCCCATCCAACACTGGTCAGAGAAAATGCTCCACAACCTTGGATCAGACATAGGATGGGTAGAAGCAATATCAGACACAGTGGCAAAGATGAAAGTTCATGTCAATGGGCTGCTTCCTTTAATGATGATTTCCATTGTCGAATTTTCTTCTGGAGAAGAAAGGAAAGTAAACCTAGTATATGAGAAGTTAGAAAAACATTGTTCTCTCTGTTACAGACTTGATCATGAGATATCACAGTGCCCTTCTTATGTGGAACCTGTGAAATTAACCAAACCTAACCATGCTCTCAAAGAACCAGATTATAAATCCAAGACACATAACATAGATACTACAGGAGCTATAATCACCACCAGAATACATTCAGGTTCGATTCATGACACCTCCCCTACTAGTTTCTATCTTCCAAGGGACAAAAAATTATCAGCCCACTGTAGAAAGGCAAGGTGTCTTAAGAAATTCTCAAGAATATACCAGAACTAATCTCAGGCTCACAAGACATCAAGAATATGATAATAGCTCCCGAAGAAGAAGCAGACCAGAGAATTATTGTTACTAGCCTTACAACAGAAGCAATCAAGGAAAATGGGTTGAAACGGGAAGATATCAGTCCTCAGCTTCGTTTTCAAACCCACCTCTAACCCATAGAGATCACTCTCGTATCTTAAGAGACAGTACATCAACTTTTCAAAAGGAGCCTTCTAATAATAATGAACTTCTAAGAGGAGGTCAAAGTATCAGAACACAAGAGCTTGATACAAACTTGCAAATCAATTTATCTCAGCCTGAACTGAGGGAAGCTTTAGAAACAGTAAATGAGGTGTTGGATCAATATACTGCATGTGGAGATCCCACAGAATCCGAAGCGAGAAGAATAAGAGTACAACATGCATAAGTAAACAACTAACTTAAAGAAGCATTCACAAGAGTGGCAGTCACAAATCACATTGCCCAGCCAACATATCATATTTTGGACCAATCTCAAGAAGAAGAAAGAATACCTATATCTCAGAGACTGCAGGCCTCGAACCCTATCTCTCCCCAACAAAAATCAGCAAAGAAACGTCTTGACAGGCCCCTTTTAGATAAAAATAAAGCTTCTGGATCTCGAGTAGCAACTGGCTCTATCCCAAAAAAGAGAACCGTACCTCAAATAAAGATATCTCCCAGAAGAAGTTATAAGACTGGAGCAGCATCCAGAGCGGCACATTATAATAGGAAAACAACCACTCCCAAAGCATCATATGCAATTATTCCAGCAATCTCGAAACGAAGGATGGATTTTCAAAATCCATCAAGTCCCGCTCCTTAAAAATAATGGCTTGGAACTGTCGAGGGCTGGCGAATCCCATGGCAGTTCAAAGATTCAAGGAGATCACCAAGGTGTTTGCTCTTGATATTTTCTTCCTCTCGGAGAAGAAAAAATCCGACTCGTTTGGTCTTGAAAAATTAGATGGCCTCGGCTATTCCCATAATGCTTTTTCCCACCACAAGGGCATGGAAGTGGTGGAATCGCTCTCTTTTGGAAACCGAATATCAAAGTAGAATTATTGCAGATTGGGAAAAAATGTATTGACACTCGTTTAATGAATGAAGGAAATTTTTGTTATGTTTCTTTTGTGTATGGAGATACAGATAAGTCAAACAGGCGAATACTTTGGCAAAGATTTATCCAAATAGCCAAGATAAGAGAGGACCCCTGGTTTGTTGCAGGTGATTTTAATGACATTACAAACAACTTTGAGAAAGAAGGTGGACCAACAAGACCAGAAGGGATGTTCTCGGATTTTCGAACTTTTGTCTCGGAATGCGACTTATTTGATCTAAAACATTTAAGAAATCCACTATCATTGTGCGGTACACGGAATGATCAAGTCATTCGATGTCGACTAGATAGAGCTATGGCAAATAGCTTGTGGTTTGAAGATTATCCATCAAGTCGAAGTGAATATCTCCATTTCGAAGGCTCAGATCATAAGCCAATAATCTCACACTTTGACACAACAAAAAGAAGGGGAAAAATCTTGTTTAGGTATGACAGAGCTTTGTCAAATAATCAAGAAGTAAAAGATCTTATTACTCCTATTTGCCAATCACAAGTGTCTCACTCTATAAACCATTGAATATCTGTTTCTCGTAAAGCAATCATAGACTGGAACAAAGAGCAAGAAAGAAACAACAAGATAATTATTAAAGAAAAACAGTTTGAATTGAATGCAGCAATGGAGAACCCTACGACACAGCAAGTTGAAATTTCCAAAATTAATGAGGAGCTGAAAATAGCGTATAAAGCAGAGGAATCATTTTGGAGACAATAGAGCCATTTAATTTGGCTAAGTCTCGGCGATCGTAACTCGGGATATTTTCATGCTACGACAAAGGGAAGAAGAGCAATGAATAACCTCACAGTACTAGAAGACGAAGCTGGTCATGTTGTGTATAAAGACGATGAGATCACGAAGGTGATTGTTCACTATTTTACAAAGCTCTTTAATTCGGATAAGGTGAGCAGTGAGGATATAATCGAGAAAGCCAAAACCCAAAAGATAACAGAAGCAGATAATGCTTCTCTCATCAGAGAAACAACCTTGTTGGAAGTTAAAGATGCCCTTTTTTCAATCCACCCAGACAAAGTGCCGGGCCCCGACTGATTCTCGGCCTCTTTCTTTCAAGTGAATAGGGACTCAATGGGGGAAAAGATTACAACAGAAATACAATCTTTCCTAACCACATGATCACTACCAAAATCCATTAATGAGACTCATATAAGGTTAATACCTAAGGTCCACGCCCCAAGACGAGTATCCGACTATAGACCTATAGCGCTTTGTAGTGTTTACTACAAGATCATATCAAAGCTCCTATCTAAACGTCTCCAACCTCTACTCCAGTTGATAATCTCTCCTAACCAATCGGCTTTTATCAAAGGAAGGTCCATCTCGGATAATGTATTGATCACGCACGAAGTCCTTCACTTTTTAAAAAACTCTAAAGCTTCAAAATATTGCTCAATGACCGTGAAAACGGATATGAGCAAGGCTTACGATATAGTAGAATGAGAGTTTATATTATTGGTGCCTAAGAGGTTCAACTTTCACCAAAAATGGATTCATTGGATTTCCCAATGCATAACAACGGTATCGTATTCTTTCCTCTTAAACGGTTCGGTAAAAGGAAAGCTAATCCCGAAAAGAGGAATTAGACAAGGCGACCCTCTCTCATCGTATCTATTCATCCTTTGTAGCGAGGTACTTTCGGGACTTTGCGAAAATTCGAGCGGAAAGAACGAACTAAAAGGAGTTAAAGTTGCAAAAAATAGCCCGAGGATAAACCACCTACTATTTGCGGACGAGACAATGTTCTTTTGTAGAACAAATAAGCAAAGTTTAGAAGATCTAAAGAATATCATAAGACTATACTCACTTGCATCCGGGCAAACCATCAATTATCAAAAATCGGCCATCTTCTTCTCAAGAAAAGCTCCTTCCACCCTAAAAGATAGAGTTAAAAGAGATCTTCAAATAGATAAAGAAGGAGTCTTAGGATAATATCTCGGGTTACCGGAATTTTTTGGAAGAAATAAAAAGGACCTATTCACAAGCATAGTTGATAGAATTCGGCAAAAGGGACAATCTTGGTCATCCGGTTTCTTTCAACCGCCGGAAAAATGGTACTTATAAAGAGTGTTCTATCCGCAATGCCAACTTTCACCATGTCATGCTTCAAACTTCTTATATCTCTTTGTAATCGAATTAAATCGGCCTTAACCCGGTTTTGGTGGGACACAAAGAACGACGTCAAAAAGATGGCGTGGATATCTTGGGACAAGATGTCAAGACCAAGAGGTTTAGGTGGTCTTGGGTTTGAGGATATCCCCTGCTTCAATGATTCAATGCTTGCCAAATTGAGTTGGCGTCTTTTGAAGGATCCCCAATGCTTACTTGCTCGTATTTTGAAAGGAAAAGTTTGTCACACGGATAATTTGATGGAGTGTGTAGCTCCCTCTAATGCATCACATGGATGGCGTAGCATACTAATTTGACGAGACTTGTTAAAGAAAAATACCGGCTGGGCACTTGGGAACGGTCTTCACATTAACCTATGGACAGATCACTGGTTTGATTCTTCGCCACAAGTGAGACCTATGGGTCCGGTAAATGAATTTGATTTAAATATGAAAGTCTCGACCTTGTTTAAACTGAATTCTATTGAATGGGATAAAGAAAAAGTTAGAGAATTGTTTCCTGGTTTGGAGAATAATATTCTCAGCCTTAAACCAAGCAAGTTTGGAGGTTCAGATGCTCTTATGTGGCTCAAAACAGCAAATGGAACTTATACTACCAAATCTGGTTATGCCATAGCCACTTTGGAGTTAAGCAAAGTAAATGATTTAAGAGAAAGAGCCCTTTCAAACCAGTTTGGTTGGAACTCTCTGATTTGGTCGAAGAAGATGCCTAATAAGATAAAGATCCTAATCTGGAAAGCATGTCATAACTCTCTCCTTGTTGGCGAAATTCTCTGTAGAAGAGCAATTACTCAAAGCGCAGCTTGTGTTAGATGTGTTTTATCTGAATCAATCCAACATATTTTGTTTGACTGCACTTTTGCCAAGGAAGTATGGAGATTGGCCCCTTTAGTAGATTGTCTGCAGCAATTTCAAAATCTCAATTTCAAGGAAAGCTGGGAATCTATGATCCAAAAACCGAGTCTACCTCCTACAGGCATTACATGAACAAACATGGCATCATGGTTAATATGGTCTCTCTGGCTGTCCCGAAATTCTATAATCTTCAAGAATACTTTCATCTTAGAGATGGAAACAATCGATTGGGCAATACTAAGTGCTAGAGAATGGCAGGAAGCTCAGCCTTCACCACCAAGCCCCACCATTCGAACCTTTACAAACCTTAACACCACATCAAGATTTTCTTCTCACTATAGGACGGACGCAGCCTGGTGTTCTCGAAACAGAGTAGCGGGACTAGCTTTTATCATCAAACCACCACTTACAGACCAAGTCTGTTTCTCTAAAGTTGAAAAATTTGTCAACTCACCTTTAATGGCGGAAAGCTTAGCAATCAGAGAAGCGTTAGGATACGCCTACTCAATGGATATTTCAAATCTTATCTTGGAAACGGATTCACATATTCTAGTAAAAGCACTTAACTCAAAGGATCAAATTGCATAATTATATGGTATAATGGAAGACATAAAGGATCTTGTTCCACGCTTCTCTTCATGTGTTTTCAAATTCACATCTAGAACCTTAAATGTAGAGACAGATGCTCTGGCAAAACAAAGTCTCCACTCTTTTGTACTGAATGTTATTTAGTTTAATGAAAACTCACTCTGTTTGATCAAGAAAAAAAATCAATCAAAATTTCAAACAAGAATAATGAAAAAGCTACGCGAAAGTAATTTTAGTTTAGTGGTGTTACAAAAAAAACAGAAGAAGTATCTCACTACGAATTCAAATCCATTTAGGAAAAGATAAATTTACATTTTCTAATCTCTAAACCACTGAAAAAGATTTCAACTTGGATATTGGAGGTGATGAAAAAAGAACAAGAGGCCAAGCGAGAAAAAAAACCGAGAAACCAAGTTATTTTTGGTCAAGTGATTTTAGAGTTCTTCAGATAAGTAGGAGAAGTGTTTGATTACAAATTCGAGTAATGTAAAAAAATTCACATGCTTTGTTTATAATTTAAAATTTTTCGGTTATAAAGAAGAAGAAAACAAGAATTGATCAAAAAAACACATTGTTAATTACCATCATATTGCACTCTCATATCTGCTTCTATAACTCTCCGAACAAGCCTTTTACGGTCACTCGTCATTTCAAATATTGTGTATTCACTATAGTTCTCTTTTATATAGTTCTTAAGCTTAAAAATTATTTTTTGTTACAAAAGTCAACAATGTCGTCTGCGACATTTACCAAACGTAAATTAAATTTTAGTGGAGCCCACTGTCATTATGACGCACAGTAATTTCTGTCTTTTTACTCTCTATATAAACAATCGTTTTGATCATTTGTAAATACACCTAAAAATTTCTTCTTCCTCTCAAATAAAATAATTCTTCTTTGCTCTTTTAGTATATGTCCAAGTTATCAGATCCAAGATTTCCCGGGTATAATATTCTCGTTATTTTTTAAGTTTAAACTTTAAGATAATTATTAAAGTTATCTCCAGTTTATTATAACACGTTATCAGCATGATTGCTCTACAAAATTAAGTTTTTATTATATATCTTAATAATGCTTAGTATCACAAAAAATTATTTTATGGAAAAATAACAAAAGGACTCTAATTAGATTACCGTTAAACTAGATGATACCAGACGTCTTTTAGCCTCGTTACATTTTTATTTATTTACTTTTATACGGCCTATTATGGACGGTTCTACATTATTTACTGTTAATATGGATGTCCCGACACCATAATTTATTTACCAGTTAATATGGATGTTCCAACACCATAATCTATTTACTGTTAATATGAATGTTCCAACACCATAATATATTTTTGTCAATATGGATGTCCAGACACCATGATTTATTTTATGTTTATATGGATGTTTTAACACCATAATTATTTATTGTTTACACCGCCTACTTATGGCTGGCTTTTAAATTATTTATGTTTATACTTGGGATGGTAAAACCTACCGAGTTTGTATCTTTAAAGCACTTACTTTATTTCGGATTAATTTCATAACTCCTCTACTTTTACCAAGGGTCACAAAGAAATTTTTCAAAAATTTTCTACACTTTCCAACGGTTATCAACAGTATTTTTTATCTATAAATACACTCTCATTTCACTCATTTTATCTCATCAAATATTTTTATCTTCACTCAAATTACTTCTCAAGAAATTTCGCAAAATGTTTCATTCTCGAGAGTTTTTTCGTTTAATGTTGATCGTTGTATTTTTCATGATTATTGTTTCTATCTACGGTTCTTTTGTTGGAGAATTTACCGGTAGCGAAAATATTAGGAATATATTTTTAATCGCGCTCCCTGTATTCTTTTTTTTGTTTCCGTAATGATTAATGTAAACGGTTCCTTTTAATTCTAATAAAATTTATATTATTTTGATTTGGAAAAAACAAATGGCAAACATTGAAAGCATCAAGTTCTCCGCCCTGAAAATCACTGGCGCTAATTATATAGCGTGGACCACTGACGCATAATTATTTCTTGAGTCAAAAGAATTATCTGACACTATAAAAGAAGGAAACAAAACTTCATCTCCA
>OVBE01000889.1:0-17444 GCA_900406425.1 Iberis pinnata
GACTCTTTTGTAAAATATGGAAATCTTCTTAAATTCTCGCAGGTACATTGGACTGATTGGTTCCAGGCTCAAACCGATCGGTCCGTCTTCTCCGGACTACCGTGGACCGATCGGTCCAGCTGTGGACCGGTCGGTCCAAACTCTCTGTTTCTTCGGATGTTCAAATTGATCGGTCCAAGGGTGAACCGATCGATCTGAAGTCTTCTTGACTTCAATTGTTCAGATTCACCTATCGGAGACCAGATTGGTTCTTCAATCCTTCACTTATTCCGATTCCATCCAATTAAACAGCAATTCAACACTTTTAGTCCAAACCGACCCGAACACCTGAAAGTCTTTAATAAGTTCCAATTTACAATAAAAGAGCTCAGATAATACAAGTCTAGCAAGCATAAATGCCCACTAAAATGCATTAAATCTGAGTAATATCATAGAACTACAACTCTTTGTAGGCATGGTCTCCAGCTAATGGCAAATCCTCCATAAACAAATGAATACCCTGTTTAAAGATCTCCTCATGTCCAAATCTACAGCGTAGTCAGCGTCACAATAGCCCCATACCTTCAACTCTGTACCTTTTTTTTATACCAAGCATGTACTATTTGACCCTCTTACATATCTCAACACCCATTTTACTACATTCTAGTGAACTTTTATTGGTTTGCTCATGTATCTGCTAATGACTCCTACGGGATATGCTAAATCAAGCATAGTTTCTATCATTCCATACATAAGACTACCTACCGCATTACAATATGGAACTGACCTCATATAGTCTTCTTATGTATCTAGTTGTTCTTTTTTTGTTGCGGTTAACCTAATGTGAGCTCCCAAAGGACTGTGAACTGCCTTTGAATTTTCCATGTTAAAATTCCTCAATACCTTTTGAAGATAGTCTGCCTGTGATAATTTCAACCAACCTTCCTTTTTGTTCCTTGTGATATCAATTCCCAGAATTTTGTTTGCATTACCCAAGTCCTTCGCTTCAAACCTATTGCTCAGTTTTGCCTTCAATTTTGAAATTATCCTTATGTCTTTACATGCCAAAAGCATGTCATCTACATATAGAAGAAGATAGATGAACACACTAGCTTATTTCTTGATATAAACACAGTGATCCTTCATACTTCTCTTAAAACCTATTTCCAACATAAAGTTGTTGAATTTCTAGTTCCATTTTGTTGGACTCTGTTTCAGACCTTATAAAGATTTCTTGAGCAAGCATACATACTCCTCTTTACCTCTCACTTGATACCCCTCTGGCTGTGACATGTAAATCTCTTCTTCAAGTTCTCCATGTAAAAATGATGTTTTTACATCCAATTGCTCTAGCTCCAAGTATTCTTGAACTACAATTGATATGAGAAATCTGATTGAAATATGCTTCAATACGAGTGAGAAGATTTCTCTTGAATATCCATTTGCACCCAATTATTTTTGCAAAATCTTTTGTCACTAACCTAGCTTTGAATCTTGGAGCTTCAACTTCAGGAATACCAGGCTTTCTCTTGAATATCCATTTGCACCCAATTATTTTCCTATTTATTGGCTTCTTTATATTCTAGGTGTTTTTTTATATAGAGACTTCATCTCCTCATCTGAAGCTTCTCCCCCATTTTTTTGTAATGGATCTCTCATTGCTTCTTGAAAGCTCCTTGGCTCACTAATATCATATACCTCTGAGACTGACATTGCAAAATTAGTATAGTCTTCTTCATCAAATCTTACTGGAGGTTTAGGTATCTGATAAGTGGGATTTTGTACCAATCCCCTTACTAATTGTTTGTAAAATATAAGAGTTTAATCGAATCCACAAAGACTAAAGTTGCAACACTAAAGTTATGAGAACCAAACTAATCTAGAGTCAATGAGTTTTTGTGAGTTTTAAATCTAAGAAACAAATGCAAATAATTGAGAACTAAAGAAGAAAAAAAAGATAAAAGCATTGGATCATGGATCTTACTATCAAGAGATATGATTAGCAATCAACCAACAATGAAACAATCAATCAATGCTAATCATTGGTCTAAGATTCCCTTAAATAGACTAATCCACTCTCGTGGCACTAATCCCTTTTCTAATCATGCAACTAGAACAATCTCTTGGATAATTTCACAATCAAGAAGCATTGAGATCTAATCCATGATAAACCACTAAACTAACTAACACAATCTCTTGGTTAGGCCTCATTTAGCATTCAAAAGTTGGTTCAGGAATTTCATTGAACACTTTTCGGGCACAATTCATACTATGATCTAAACTTGAGTGATCAAGTCAAATTTAACATTAATAACACCTAATAAATGAAGATCAAACATTAACAACCATAAATTATTATCAATCAACCTCAATACAAATCTTATCTAGCCTAGATCCAATAAGAAAAACTAAGTCCTAAAATGCAAAAACATAAATAAGAAGAATGATACAAATATTAAATAAAGAGGTGATAAAAGAAACTAGAGAAGAAGTGGCTAAACCAAATATATGAATGAAAGATAAGAATTAAAGTTGAATGAAAGTTGTTTACAAAATTATATCTAAAACATATATATAGTCTCTCAAAAATGGTATTGGGTTAACCCAAAACATATGGGTTAACCCAAGTCAAAATGGACAAAGACTTGAAAAAATGTTGAAAATGTTGACTTTTTGGCTCTGTACCAGTTTGGCTTGACCGGTACAACAAACCAGTATTAGTATATGGTTCTTGCTTTTTTAAGGACTGGTTTGCACAAATCGGTACACTAAATCGGTATGAGCTTCTAATCTGAATTATGCTTGATAAACCTTCAGTGCAGGGTCCATAACTCTCTCATATTTGAAGCTATGATGGCGAGTAATAGCTCTTTGGAAAGATAACTCAAAGGGTTACAACTTTGATGAAAGAGTCTTCTCCTAATTCGTAGTGTAAGGTGGTGTAAAAGTTGCCTCTTTGTGGAGGACAATTTCGAGCTTCGAACCAAGCATACCACAACTTTGCCGGCTCATATCTTGCAATGTCCTGGGGCGTTTAGGGTGATTTTTGGCCTTTTGGAAAGCTTGAATTCATGGCTACAATATCATTAAATATCCCATGATGAAATTTATTTTGTAAAATCTACAAATCGCTTAATCTTTAAGGCTTTTTGTTTTGATCCTTATTAAGTCCCCTTTTTGGCTCTTTTGTACCCAATACACATCTCTTTTGATTTCACCTTCAATACCTGAAACATGAATATGCACCCTATCTATTCATAAGTGCAAGTGAATCTACCTAAAATGAGTATGAAATGAGAGTTAAAATGCATCAAAAACACAATATATCAGTATCCTTCTTGTTATGTATGTTTCTAACCAGTAGCTTCCACCCCCTGTATCTTCACCACCAAGATCATCTTCATCTGTCTAGTTACTTGGATAACTAGAAGATCCTTCTGTGTAAAGAGGCACACTATCTTCTTATTGAGTTCCTCCACCTGAAGCTATATTATCCTTTTGTATCTCATACAGTTCCAGTTTTAAGAAATGTATATCCTCTTGAATATCTTCATTAGAATTCTCTACTAGATATTTGTAGCATTCATCTTCCTTGAACACTACATTTCTGCTTAAGATGCTTTTCCTGTCATCTAAGCTCCATATCTTGTAAAATTTTACGCTTGGTGGATATCTAATGAAAATATCCTTCTTTGGTCAGACACATCCAAATCTTCTCAAATGGCTGTAATTGGGTGTCTTATTTTACCGTACTTTTTATGGAACTCTCCCTTCAATGGCTAATGAGGAAACCAGCTTGATGATGTACACTGCTCTGTTTACTGCTTCAGCCCAGAACACTTTGAGTAATCCTGATGATGTCTCTGTATTTTAGTGGTTTTAAGAACACATTTACCATCATTTTAGGATCATTTAGATGTCAATATATTGCATTCCTAAGAAATTCTTAGTAAATTTGCATTTTCAGGAAGTTGTGCATTAGCATTTGTATACATATACATTTTGGAGATATTTTAGGACTTTAGGGAGTTTTCAGAACATTATTGCAATTTGGGAGAAGGGAAAGGAAGAGCCAAGCTCGAAAATACCAAGTTGGAACGAGCCATGATCGAGCCAACAGAACTGCCTCGGCCATGCATATGCCTCGATCACCCTCGTCTCCACTCGACCCCGTCTTGATCAGCCGGCTCGATCACCACATCGAGCCCGGCTTAACCATCAAGCCCAGCTCGATCTCCAGTGCCCTGCTTCACTTCAGCCTTGATCACTCGCCACACGACTCTACTTTGCGTTTCACCCAACTTTCTCATCTCGACCAAGGCTCTTCAATGCCTCGATCACTCGGCCGTTCATCTCCACCCGGCTCGATCAACTTCACTCGATCGTTGATCGAGCCCAGCCATAATCTCATCGAGCCACCTTCAACATGGCTCGAACACATCACATTTTCACCTCGAGCACGGCCTCAACATCGACTTTGACCTTCTGGCTCGACGTCACATCGACCTACTACTCAACCAACAGCCACTTTTAGAATGAACCAGATTTAAAGATCAAGGACAATCATTACGTTTTGTCTTTTAGAATTTTTAGGGTTTTTTTCTGAAATACTATATAAACCCCCAAAAATGCGTCCTTTGAGAAAAGCTTTATTTTTGTTGCCATTTTGGGTTTTTGTCTTAGGTTTCTTTTCTCTCTGTTTTCCTTTGATGTTCTTGTTGATCAAAACCCAGCTTTCTTATTAAGTTTATGTTTAGGTTCTGATTTCTTCATTTTCATGCTTAGTTTAAGGTTTAAGACTATCTGGTGCATGTTGATATATTGTTTTATGATTTTATTCTTGTTTTTGTCTTGATCATCATTCTGAATTTTGTTACTATTTAATTAGATCTCTGTTATTCTGGGTTGGTGCTCTTGCTATTTTTGATCATCATCATCTGCATCTCTGATTTTTCATCTTGATCATTAGTTTCTGGGTTTCAGATTTTCTGTTCTTGCTGTTCTCCATAGTTTGACTTTTGATCCTTATGTTTTGCTTAGCAATTATGTTTTATGTTTTTCCTGTTTTCATACCCACCATGTGTAGTGAGTAGTTTCCTTAGGTTCCTGAGGATGGGGTAGACTGGTGTTGATTTCCTGTTCTTCCTATATACTTAAGTTTGATTGCTTATAGATCCCTTCTGTTTTACTGCTCTTCATGCTTATTTCTTTATGATCAACTGAAATTCTATATTAGACATTTCCGCACCCAAAAGGTGTCTGATGAAATGTTTGAACATGGTGATTTCAGATATTTGCATACCTAGGCTAAGAGATTAGATGTTTAGGGTGCTTATTGGCTTTAGCAGATTGGTTCTTCATGCCAACTAGGTAGTGTACCGTTAACGAGAGTTAGGTCTGGTGATTGCTTAGGTTGAAATCATTTATCAAGAGAATGAACTTGGTTGTTTATGAATTTGCTGTCTAGGGATTAGCTCATTGTCTGAGGTGTGTTAGGTGTCTAGGTAGTTCAAGGAGGCTCACTAGTCAATTACCCTCATCCTTAGGATCAACTTCCCCTTTTATTGCATTTTACCCCCATTTTCTTCCCTGCTTTTACTTCACTTGATGTTTACCTTTAGTATTTACTTATGCATTTTAGCTTTCATGTCCTGTTTATTTTCTGCATGTTTCGTTTGTTTAGGACTTGTTAGATAAAAACTCATTTTCTTGTTTGGCTTGAATTAGTAGTTCCAATTGCATCTAGAGTGATTAGCAAGGCACCCATTTTGATTGACACATATCTATACTACAATGGAATGATAGTGTGATAGGTTTTGATACACTAATTCACACATGTAAATATCTTGTTATCAATTTGGCGCTGTTGCCGATTGGGAGTTTGTTTGTTACATTCTGGATTTCGGATCTATTGAGATCAAGTTTCTTTTCTAAATACATACTCACTTTGTTTCCTTTGTTTTTAGGTACTTTCATCATTGTGTATGAACCTGAGAATTAGAGGACCAACTGATTTAATTCCACTCATTGACAACATTTTTCCTCTTGAAAGGGAACACTCTCGCGTCAGATGAGAACAAGAATGCTTGGAACATTTCAGAAGGTTGGATTTGGAAATGAAGGATAACATTAACCATGACAACCAGCACATTATTGGTACTGGTGACAACCCGAACATTCACACACAACGCCACGGAATCAACCCTCCTGCTGTACAGAACAAAATTTTTTAGATCAAACACAGCTTGATAGCTACGGTACATGGGAATAAATTCCATGGTTTACCAATGGAGGAGCCACTCCACCACCTGGACGAGTTTGACAGATTCTGCAGTCTCACCAAGATCAATGGTGTGAGTGAGGACGCATTTAAGCTACGTTTCTTTCCATTCTCTTTGGGCGACAAGGCTCATCGGTGGTAGAAGTTTCTTCCCAGGAACTCAATCATAACGTGGGATGCTTGCAATATGGATTTTCTTGCCAAATTCTTCTCCACTTCTCATACAACACGATTGAGGAATGATACCTCTGGTTTCGCACAGCGAAATGATGAAACATTCTATGAAGCATGGGAGCGATTCAAGACTTACACTCTGCAATGTCCACATCATGGTTTCAGCAAAGAATCCCTCCTTGGCACTCTTTTTCGCGGTGCTCTACTAAAGATACGAAAGTTACTTGACACTGCAGTTAATGGTAATTTCTTGAACAAGAGTGTTGATGACAGTTGGGTACTTGTAAAGAATCTCGTTCAATCAAATAGCATATATAGTGAGGATTATGATCGCACACCTCATGGTAGCTCTGAAATGGATGATAAGACAAGGAAGGATATCAAGGGTTTAAATGACAAGTTGGACAGGCTACTTCTTGGAAAACAACAACATATTCATTTAATAAGTGATGACGAACAAGTTCAGATTCAAGCGAGAGAGACTGAACAACATGAGGAGATTAACTATGTTAAAAATCAAGGAGGCTATGCAAAAGGGTTCATCAACTACTCCAACAACCCTGGTCTTTCCTACCGCATCAACAACGTAGCTAACCCTCAAGATCAGGTGTATCCTACAAAACCGTAGAAAAATCTTCAGCCCTTCATCAATTATGCTCAGAATTGTTGTTTCATTCCAACTCAGCAACCATATGGTGGTTTTCAGTAACACAAAGAAGTTGGTGTACCTCCTGGTTTCCCCAATAAGCAAAATTCTGCTGCACCTCCCAACGCTGAGGCAATGTTCCAAAAGCTTATACAAGGTCAAGCTCACAACACTATGGAAACTTCAAAGAAACTTGATGAATTGAAGACGCAAATTGATTGCTCATACAATGACCTCCATCAGAAGTTTGACGCTTTGAACTCTAAGGTCAATTATATGGAAAGTATGGGTGCTTCCTCTTCTGAACCAAAACCAATAACTCAACTACCAGGGAAATTCATTCAAAACCCCAAGGATTTTGCTCATGTTAACGCCATCACCTTACAGAGTGGGAAAGAGTTACCACCACGCCAAGCTGTTCTCAAAATTGAGGACAGTGTTGTCCAAGATGGGGAGGAATTGAACCCAACCGAAGCTAAAGATCAAGAATCTGAAAAAGCTGACTCTCAGAAGCATACACAACTGCCATTAGTTGACAAGGTCAAGCCAGCTTTAGTTGAAAAACCAATTGATACTCAGAAGAAGGACATACCTTTCATTTTACCACCATATGTTCCGAGATTACCATTTCCTTCTAGATTCAACAAGGAAATCATAGCAAAGTACAAGGGATTTTTTGAGAAGTATATGAAGGACACTGAAATTCAGGTACCACTTCTCGATGCAATAAATCTGATGCCCCCATACAAGAATTATCTGAAGGATACTATCACCAAGAGAGGAAAAAAAATTCAGGGAATGGTAGTTCTAAGTGAAGAGTGCAGTGCAATTATCACAAGAACCTCAATCCCTAAGAAATTATCAGATCCAAGATCATTTACCTTACTATGTTCTCTAGGACCTTTGTCATTCGACAAGTGCTTGTGCGACTTAGGGGCATCGATTAGTCGTATGCCTTTATCGGTTGCTAGGAAGTTAGGCTTCAGCAACTTCAAATCCTATAATAGCTCTCTGGTACTTGCAGATCGATCATCCCACATGGAGTTTTTGAAGACTTGCCTGTGAAGGTTGGAGTAGCTGAGATCCCAACTGCTTTTGTGGTTTTAGATATGAGTGAGGAGCCTAGAGATCCCCTGATTATGGGTAGAGCATTTTTAGCCACTACTGGAGCGGTTATTGATTTTCAGAAAGGGAAGATTCAGCTGAATATGGGTAAGGATCCGAAGATGACATTCGATATTCAAGAAGTGATGAAGAAACCAACTGCAGAAGGCGAGATTCTCTATATAGAAGAGATGGATCAACTCGCGGATGAATTATTGGAAGAGATTGATGAGGAAGACCATCTCCATACCACATTGACCAAGAATGGGGATGAGGGGTATCTACACAGTGAATCTTTGGGGTACAAGATAATATTGGACTCACATGGACCATTGGAGCATGTGGAACTATTCTAAGACATTCAAGGGTCAAAAGGTCAAGTGTTCTCAGTTGCTAAGAACCAGGCTTGAAATCAGGAAAATTTTAGTTTCAGTAACTTTAGGTAGATGGGATTCTATTCTTGTATGCATCTAAGTGTTCTTACCTTTAGCATTCTGCTAAAGCTCATTCTCTTTTTAAGAGAACCTTGTTCTGAAATGTTAGCCACTGCATAAAGGGTTCATTTTTATCCCTTAACCAGTCCCTTAGCCAAATGAGTTCAATAAATGTGCATGACTTGATCCATGGTTCCTGTTTAATGAATGTTAAAGAGGCAAATGAATTTGAATGCATTGTGGAGGATGGAACTGATATGGAATGAACTGTGATGAATATGGCTAAGGTTTTTAAGTAGGATGAGATTATGATTGCATTCTAGAACTAGTAACTTGGACATTGATATTACCTGTTCTATCAGCATATTTTGGTTCTGAGTTCTCGTTTTCAAACTTCTCTTCCAGGCTTCTGAATTACTTGCTTGAGGGCAAGCAATGATTTAGTATGGGGGAGTTGATGTCTCTGCATTTTAGTGGTTTTAAGAAGTCATTTACAATCATTTTAGGATCATTTGGACATCAACATGTTGCATTCATAGGCCTTTATTAGTAATTTTGCATTTTTAGGTGATTATGTATTAGCATTCGCAAACGCTTGCATTTTGGAGATATTTCAGGACTGTCAGGATTTTAAAGAACATTATTTCAAATTCAGAGAACAAAAGAGAAATGCACGGAATGGAACCAACTAAATCAAAATCGGGCCAAATTCTACGTCGAGCCTTGACATTGAGCAAACATCACCCGGCTCGATCAACGGGCCAAACGCCTTGACCCACCTGAAGCATCTCGATCACTCGGCTCGATCGCCTCGATCCTCTAGCCCAAAGGCTTGATCACATGCCTTAAGCGCCTCAGACCCGGCCCAGCTCCACTCGATCTCCAGCCCATCTATCTTGACCTAGCCCGCCTACGCCTCGATCAACCATCGAGCCCAGCTCGGTGGTCCTCCTTGCTGGCTCGATCAACAGCCTTGAGCTGTTTTACCACGCCTCAATCCCAAAGCTTCATTCCAACCCGATGACCCAAACCATGACGACCTAGTTTCAGGTTAAGAAGAATCATTAGGATTTTTAGTCTTTTGTCTTTTAGCGTTTTTAAGGCTTTTTCTGAAACACTATATAAGCCTTAAAACGCCTCCATTCGACACAGTTTTATTTTTTTTCCATTTTGAGTTTTGTTCTTAGGTTTCTTTCTTTCTTTTTTTCCTTTGTTGTTCTTGATGATTAAACCCATAATTTTTATTAAGTTTATGTTTATCTTTTGATTTCTTCATTTTGATGCTTAGATTAAGGTTGTGAACTATCGGGTGCATATTGATCTACTGTTTTATGCTTATGATCTTGTTTTTTCCTTGATCACCATTTCTGAATTTTGCTACTATTTCATTAGAACTCTGTTTTTCTTGGTTGGTGTTCTTGCTGTTCTTCATCTTCATCTTCTGCATCTTTGATTTTTCGTTTTGTTCTTCGTCATCATCAGGTTTTCATACTTTATGTTCTTGATGTTCTTCATAGTTTGACTTTTGATCCTAATGTCTTGCTTAGTAGTTATGTTTTCTTGTTTCTCTGATTCCATACCCAACATGTGTAGTGAGTAGTTTTCCTAGTTTCCTGAGGATGGTGTAGACTAGTGTTGATATCCTGTTTTTCTTAGATACCTAAGTTTGATTGCCTATAGATCCTTTCTGTTTCACTGCTCTTCATGCTTATTTCTTTCTATCAACTGAAATATGATATTTGACATTTCAGCACCCAAAAGGTGTTTAATGAATGTCTGAACATGGTTATTTCAGAGATTCGCATACCTAGCCTAAGAGATTAGATTTTTAGGGTGCTTATTGGCTTTAGCAGTTTGGTTCTTCATACCTGCTAGGTGGTGTATCGTTAACAAGAGTTAGGTCTGGTGATTGCTTAGGTTGAAATAATTTATCAAGAGATTGGACTTGGTTGCTTACGAATCTGCTCTCTAGGGATTAGCTCATTGTTTGAGGTATGTTAGGTGTCTAGGGAGTACAGGGAGGATTACGGGTCACCTATTCTTAGGAACTGCTTCCCCTTTGATTGCACTTTAGTATCATTTTCTTCCGTTTTTGTTTAGTTGATGTTTACACTTAGTATTTGCCAATTCATGTTAGTACCTATTTCATATATTACTTACTACATGTTCTGTTCATTTAGGACCTTTTAGATTTTAAAAAACCCATATTTTAATTTGGCTTGAATTAGTAGTTCCAATTGCATCTAGAGTGCTTAGCATCACACTCATTTGAATTGACACCTATATATACTACAATGACATGTTAGTGTGATAGGAATTGATACACTTTCACACACGTATGAAACCTTGTTATCAAGAAGGGAAAGGAAGAGCCAATCCCAAAAAGACCAAGTTGGATGGAGCCATGATCGAGCCAACACGACTACCTTGACCATGCGTCTTCCTTGCCTCGATTACCCGCGTCTTCACTCGACCTTGTCTCGATCAGCCGGCTCGATCACTACATCGAGCCCGGCTCAACCATGGAGCCTAGCTCGATCTCCAGTTGCCTACTCTACTATGGCCTTGATCACTCGCCTAACTCCCTCCATCACGGCCAAACTTGTGATCGAGCCACACGCCTCGACTTTTCGTTCCACCCAACTTTCTCACCTCGACCAAGGCTTTTCAACGCCTTGATCACTCGGCCGTTCATCTCCACCCGGCTCGATCAACTTCACTCCATCGTTGATCGAGTGTAGCCATAATCTCATTGAGCCGCTTTCAACATGGCTTGACCACATCACATCTTCACCTCGAGCACGGCCTTAACATCGACTTTGACCTTCTAGCTTGATGACACATCGACCTACGACTCGACCAACTGCCAGTTTCAGAATGAACCAGATTTAA
Source organism: Iberis pinnata (assembly GCA_900406425.1). Classification (NCBI taxonomy): domain Eukaryota; kingdom Viridiplantae; phylum Streptophyta; class Magnoliopsida; order Brassicales; family Brassicaceae; genus Iberis; species Iberis pinnata. The sequence continues at coordinate 11,510 of OVBE01000889.1, forward strand.
AGATCAAGGCCAATCATTACGTATTTTCTTTTAGCGTTTTTAGTGTTTTTTCTAAAATACTATATAAACCCCCAAAACCGCCTTCTTTGATAAAAGTTTTATTGTTGTTGCCATTTTGGGTTTTTGTCTTAAGGTTCTTTTCTCTCTGTTTTCCTTTGATGTTCTTGTTGATCAAAACCTAGATTTCTTAATAAGTTTATATTTAGCTTCTGATTTCTTCATTTTCATGCTTAGTTTAAGGTTTGGGACTATCTAGTGCATGTACATCTATCGTCTTGATCATCATTTCTGGGTTTTGTTACTGTTTCATTAGATTTATGTTTTTCTGGGTTGGTGTTCTTTCTGTTCTTGATCATCATCTTCTGCATCTCTGATTTTTCGTCTTGATCATTAGTTTTTGGGTTTCAGATTTTTTGTTCTTGCTGTTCTCCTTAGTTTGACTTTTGATCCTAATGTTTTGCGTAGCAGTTATGTTTCTGTTTTTCTGGATTTCATACCCACCATGTGTAGTGAGTAGCTTCCTTAGGTTCTTGAGGATGGGGTTGACTGGTGTTGATTTCATGTTCTTCCTAGATGCCTAAGTTTGATTACTTATAGATTCCTTCTGTTTCATTACTCTTCATGCTTATTTCTTTATGATAAACTAAAATCTGTAACAGACATTTACATACTCAAAAGAGGTCTGATGAAATGTATGAACATGGTGATTTCAGAGATTTGCATACCTAGCCTAAGAGATTAGATGTTTAGGGTGCTTATTAGCTTTAGCATATTGGTTCTTCATGCCTGTTAGGTAGTGTACTGTTAATGAGAGTTAGATTTGGTGATTGCTTAGGTTGAAATCATTTATCAAGAGATTGGATTTGGTTGTTTATGAATTTGATGTCTAGGGATTAGCTCATTGTCTGAGGTGTTTTGGGTGTCTAGGTAGTTCAAGGAGGATCACTGGTCAATTTCCCCTATCCTTAGGACCTGCTTCCCCTTTGATTGCATTTTACCCCCATTTTCTTCACTACTTTTACTTCACTTGATGTTTACCTTTAGTATTTACTTATGCATTTTAGCTTTCATGTCATGTTTATTTTCTGCATGTTTTGTTTGTTTAGGACTTTCTAGATAAAACCCATTTTCTTGTTTGGCTTGAATTAGTAGTTCCAATTGCATCTAGAGTGGTTAGCAACACACCCATTTGGATTGACACATATCTATACTACAATGGCATGATAGTGTGATAGAAATTGATACTCACGTAAAAATCTTGTTATCACCTGACTCACTCAAGTTACTTCTGACCTTGTCAAGAATAGTCATGTTCATTCTCTCCGCCACACTATTCTCCTGAGGGGTGTGTGGAATGGACTTGTGTCTAGATATGTCACTTTCTGTAAACATATCTTCAAATTCTTTGTTGCAGAACTCCAGCCCGTTATCAGTCCCTAGCTTCTTCACTTTGGTAGATGTTTGATTTTCAACTAACACTTTTCACTCTTTGAATTTTTTCAATGTTTGATCCTTTGACCTGAGAAAGTTAACTCATAACTTCCAAGAATAATAATCAGTTAAAGAGAGAAAGTAGTGGCACTTACCTAATGATGGTGGTAGTGTTATAGCTCCCCAGAGATCAGCATGAATGTATTCTAAACAAGCTTTGCTTGTGTGTTTCCCACTTGAAAAACCAGGCTTGTGAGACTTACCAAAAATGCAGCTTTCACATAACTGAATATTTGAGATTCTTTTTCCGTCAATGTACCCTCTCTTTACTAGTGCATCTAAGCCTTTTTTGGCTAACATGACCCAGCCTACTGTGCCATAAGGTTGTGTCATCTTTTGAGACTACTGAGTGGACTTCTCCTGGGCTGTTTTTTGGTTTCCTTTCCCGTTTTCTTCCAAAATCCATGTCTCCTCGTTATACCTTGAGAAGACCATTCTCTAATGAGAACTTGTAGCCTTGACCCTCAAATGTCCCTGATGTCTCTATATTTTCATGGTTTTTAGAAGTCATTTAGCATCATTTTTTAGGTCTTTAGGTGTTCATATGTTGCATTTATAGTTATTATTGGCAAGTTTGTGATTTTTAGGGATTTTTGCATTAGCATTTGCATATACATGCATTATGGAGATTTTTCAGGACTTTCAGGAGTTTTTAGAACATACGTGCAAATTTGGGCAAGAACATGGAAAAGGGTGGAAGACCCTGAAGAAGGGTGCAAAACCTGAAAAAAGGTGCAGACCCTGAAGAAGGGTGCATAACCTGAAAAAGGTGCATAACCTGAAAAAGGTGCAGAACCTGAAAAAGGTGCAGACCCTGAAGAATGTTGCAGAACCTGAAAAAGGGTGCAGACCTTGGAGAACGGTGCAGAACCTGAAAAGGGTGTAGACCCTGAAGAAGGATGCAGAACCTGAAAAAGGGTGCAGAACTTGAAGCATCCTCGATCACCTGCTTCCAAGCTGCCTCGATCACAAAGTAGTTTGACCTCGATCACGCTTTCCTTTGGCTCAATCCAACACCACATTTGATCGATCCAACTTCAATTTGGATCGATCCAACTTCAACTTGGATCGATCCCATCCTAGCCTGGATCAATCCAACACAACATCCTCGATCAATCCAACACAACATTCTGGATCAATCCAACGTAACATGCTGGATCAATCCAACGAAACATCCTGGATTAATCCAACACAACATCCTGGATCAATCCAACACAACATCCTGGATCAATCCAATGCAACATCCTGGATCAATCCAACACAACATTCTAGATCGATCCAACACCACAGTTGGATCGATCCAACTTTCACTCTAACTCGATCCCACCTCTGTAAGCACCTCGAGATCCTTCGCCTCGGCTCGATCACGCGTGTTTTGGGCACCTCGAGCTCATTCACCTTGGCTCAATCACGCGTGTGTTGGGCACCACGAGCTCCTTTGCCTCGGCTTGATCACGCGTGTGTTGGGCACCTCGACCTTGGCTCAAGCTCCACCTTGATCCACCATTGGCTCGGTCCAACACTACATTTGGATCGATCCATGCTTCAACATGCCTTGATATCTCTTTCTTTTTGGATCGATCTCACCACCTAAGCTGGCTCGATCACTCATTCATCTCCACCAAGCTAAACACGCTCCGACCCGACCGACTCAAATCTAGAATGGATGGACCCAAGACCAATTCCAATGATTGTATTTTGTCTTTTATGCGTTATAGGGATTTTTTCTGAACACTATAAAAGCCCTAAAACGCCTCCATTTGCAACAAGCTTTTACTTTTTGCCTTTTTATGTTTTTGTCTTAGGTTTCTTTTTCTCTCTTTTTCCCCGTGATGTTCTTAGTGTTATTGGTGTAAAACCCAAAATTTCTTTTTAAGTTTTATGTTAATCTTTTTTTATCTTTACTTTTATGCATAGTTTAGGGTTATGTTCTATCTGGTGCATATTGATCTAAGTTTTTAAGCTTTAATCTTCTGTTTTAGCTTTGATCATTTTCTGGGTTTGTTCTTGTTTCATTGCTGTTCTTATTTTCTGGGTTTGAGTTCTTGTTGTTCTTGCTGTTTTTCATAAGTTTGACCTTTGATCATGATGTTTAGTTTTAAGGTTATGATTTCTGTTTTTCTTGATTTCATACTCTTGAGTAGTGAGAAGTTTCCTTAAGTTCCTGAGGATGGGGTAGACTAGGGTTGATGTTCTGATCTTACCTTAGCACATAAGCTTGTTTTCATATAGATCCCTTCTGTTTCAATGTTCTTCTGTTTGATCTTGGGCATTCCAGAACCCAAAAAGTGTTCAATGGAATGTATGATCATGGTGATTTCATATATTTGGTCACCCTAGCAAAACGACTTATATACTTAGGATCTGCATCTCAGCCTAAGGAGTTAGATGTTTAGGGAGCTTTTTGGCTTTAGTAGGTTGATTCTTCATGCCTTCTAGGTAGTGTACCATTTACAGGAGTTAGGTCTGGTGATTGCTTAGATTGATTCCATTTATCAAGGGATTGGACTTGGTTGCATATGAATCTACTGTTGAGGGATAGCTCATTGTTTGAGGTATGTTAGGTATTTTGGTAGATTGGGATAGATATCTAGTTGATTACCCTTGTTCTCAGGAACTGCTTTACACTTGATTGCATCTCTACCTTCTCTACTTTTTCTCTGTTTTTACCTATTACCCTTTTTAGCTTCGTATGCATGTTTGTTTCTATTTACGCCTTTTTAATTCAATGCATTCCCTTTTTACTTAGTTATAAAACCCCCTTTTCATATTGGCTTGACTTAGAAGCATCAATTTCATTAAGTCTGTTAGTACACACCCATTTGGATTGATAACCTTACATACTACAATGACCATGATAGTGGTGTAAGGGATTGATATAGAGAAAAAAAACCTACTATCAATTTGGCGCCATTGCCAATTGGGTATTTGTTTGCTACATTATGGATTTTGGATCTATTGAGATCAAGTTCCTTTCTTTTACTTTACGGATTTATGTCTTCACCTTGTTAGTGCATTTCAGGTGTTCTACTTACACATCGAGAACATTAAAAACGTTAACCAGCACACCATTGGTGCGAATGACAACCTGAACATTCACAGACAACGCTATGGAATCAACCCACATGTTTTCCAGAACAGTAATTTTGCTTGCAAGCACAACTTGATAGCTATGGTTCAGGGGAATAGGTTCCTTGGATTACCAATGGAGGATTCACTCGACCACCTGGACGAGTTTGACATATTCTGCAGTCTCACCAAGATTAATGGTGTGAGTGAGGACACATTCAAGTTACATCTATTTCCCTTCTATTTGGGTGACAAAGCTCGCCAATGGGAAAAATCCCTTCCTCATAATTCCATCACCTCCTAGAATGACTGCAAAACGGCATTTCTTGCCAAATTCTTCTCCAACTCAAGAAAGGCTAGACTTCACAATGACATATCTTGTTTTGCACAAAGGAATGTCGAGACATTATGTGAAGCTTGTGAGTGGTTCAAAGGATACACGTTTCAATGCCCACACCATGGATTCAGTAATGCATCCCTCCTTAGTACTCTCTATAGAGGTGCTCTCCCCAAGATCAGGATGTTACTTGCTACAACAAGCAATGAGAGCTTCCTGAACCAAGCTGTTGATGATGGTTGGGAGTTAGTGGAGAACTTATCACAATCCAAAGGCAATTACATTGACGACCATGATAGCACTCCATGGGGCAGCAATGCTTCTGATGCCAAAACACAGAGGGAACTCAAAGCTCTGAATGAGAAGTTGGATAAGTTACTCTTTGCACATCAACATCAAGTTCACTTCATACGTGACGCAGAGCATGTTAAGCTCCAAGGTGGGATGACTGCTCAACAAGAGAATATTAGTTACATTCAGAACCAAAGGGACTACTGCAACGGGTTTGTCAACCACAACAACAATGTAGCACATCCTCAAGATCCAGTTTATCCACCTCACCACTAACAACAAGCTAAGCCCTTCATCAACTATGCTCAAAATCGTGGTTTCCTTCAAAATCTGCACCCACAAGGTAGTTTTCAACAGCAACAGNTCCTCCAGGTATCCCCACTAAGCAACCTTTTGCTGCACCTTCAAACGTTGAAGCAATGCTGCACCTTTAAACGTTGAAGCAATGCTGCAGCAGATTCTACAAGGTCAGGCTAACAACGCTATGGAAACTTCGAAAAAACTTGCTGAATTGAAGATGCATATTTCTTGCTCATACAATGACCTCCATCAGAAGTTTGGCGCTCTGAACTCAAGGGTTACTGCTTTGGAGAGCAAGTCTGCTTCTGCTTCTGTTTCTACTCCTACCATAAATGGACAACGTCCTGGCAAATCAATTCAACACCCAAAGGAGTATGCACATATCAATGCTATCTTCTTAGGCAGTACCCCTGACTTTTCTTCCCACCCTTGTCTTACTCACATCAC
>OVBE01000889.1:17460-42555 GCA_900406425.1 Iberis pinnata
TGAGGAAAGTGTTGCTCAAGTTTAGGGGGATTTGAGCCTACATGGAGCTGAAAATGCAGATTTTAGAAAGACTGATTCCTTGACATGGACAAATCCAGAGTTAGCTGCCAGAGTCAAGTTAGGTCTTGGTGAAAAAATATCTGCTTCAAAGGAGAGGGAAAAACCCTTTGTTCCACCACCTTATATTCCAAGGTTGCCATACCCTTCAAACTTCAAGAAGGAGATAACAGAGAAACACCCAGCAATCTTTGAAAAGTACAAGAAGGATGGTGAAACTCAAGGAGTGTTGGTACCAAATGATGAATGCAACGCCTTAATAGCAGATAAGCAAGACGATCCTGGTTCATTCACTTTACCATGCTCACTAAGCTCCCTGGCCTTCAACAAATTCCTATGTGATTTAGGGGCATCCATTAACTTGATACCTCTATCCACTGCCAACAAACTGTGATTCAATGAATTTAAAGCTTCTAATATAACTCTATTGTTGGCAGATAGATCCACTAGGCATCCTATTGGTACTCTGGAAAATGTACCCATCAAGATTGAGAGTGTAGAGATACCCACAGACTTTATGGTGTTGGATATGGACAAGGAACCAAATGATCCACTAATCTTTGGAAGACCATTCTTAGCTATGGTTTGAGCTGTTATCAATGTTAAGAAAGACAATATCAGGTTGAACATAGGAAATGGTCCAAAGATGACCTTCAACATCAAGGACAAGACAAAGAAGCGTACAGTCCAAGGTCAGTTATTCTCTATCAAGGAGATGAATGAGGACAATCATGAGGATGGGTACTCAAGCAGTGATTCATTGGATTATTAGCTTATAAAGGACCCAAACAAGATTTCAGAGCATACAGAAGCATTTGGGGTTGTCAAGGAACCAGATGCAAGATTTTCTGCAGAGGTACATGAAACCAGAAAACTGGGGGATAGCAACTAACCAGAGCAAACTTCCCATTTCAGAAGAAGGAAATTTTTAGCTCAAGCACCAACTTGTGCACATCTCACCTCGGAAGCTTACTTCGGGCATAACCTTCTCTAGAAATGGTTTTTATTTTCAAACTCCAACAACGGATCTCAAGAAGGGTGACCAAGTGGTTCTTCTCAACCCGATGCTCAAGCACTGTCAAGGGAATGAAAACCCAAAATACCTCAAGAGCTTCATAATCAACGAAACTCTACATGATGGAGGAATCATGCTTGTTGTGGAACCTGATAAGGGGTTGAAAGTGAACAGCCAATCCAACCTAAACAATAGTGGTTAGATACGTCCAGAAAGAAAACATGGTGAAAAGACCTTAGTTCTCCTTGGAGGACTGTCTCGGGGTCACTAGAGTCTAAACAGGAAGTCAAGCTTAGTGAATATAAACAAGCTCACTTGGGAGGAAGTCTCATGTTTATCCTTGTACACATAAAGTCTTTAAATTTATGTTTTAGTTCTTCTTTTAATGCATTTATGTTTCTGTCTGGTCTTGGTGTTTTAGGTACTTCAGAGCTGAGCCATGTAACAACGCTCGATCGAGCCATGTTTCGGTAATGATCGAGCCACTTCAAACCATGATCGAGCTTGAAACACGTTTTTGATCGAGCGCAAACTTTTCACATCAAGCCGGGCTGATCACGTTGCGCATTCAACGCCGAGACACATCACCTCGATCTCCACTTCAGCCACTCTCTTCACCTTAACCTGAAAATAGTACCACTCCAAACCCTTTTCATTGTATATACCATAGCATATTTCTTTTCTGTTGCTATGTTTTGGTCCTAAACCCTTCTTTAAACTTTTATTACACAAGGGACTGTGTAATTTAAGTTTGGGGGATAGTTTAGGAGGTACTGATCATGTTTACTTGTTTTCTTATTTCAATGTTGCATCTAAGGCATACAAAAATCAAAAAAAATTTAAAAAAATTCGAAAATCATTTACAAAAACCTAGTGTTCATGTAGTTGCATTTAGGTTGTACGCACTTGCATAGGAAACTAGGACCTTGTAAGTATATTGCTTTCTTAGAAAATGTAAGTGCCCTGGTTATTAGTTGTCTATTGCATCCTGAAATTGTCTGAAATATAAGGGGGTGTTATTCAATTGTGTTTTTAATGTAGTTTGGTGCATTGTGAAATCAAAGTGAATTCAAGTGTTGTTGTATTGTGTATTTGCTAGGAATACAGTAAAATCCACTGTTATTGAATTATGTATTTGTTTGATGAATTTTAAAATACATTAAAAACTGGTGTTATTCAATGTCTATTGAATTTTAGAGGATTTTGATTGTAATGAACTTTAAAGTATTTCTTCATCAAATACATGAGTAAAACAAATACAACATGTTTGTCTCTGATTCTGTTGTATTTACGTAAACAAATACAACAGAGATTAGTCCAAAAACGCAGACTGTCCAAGAGAATTTTATTAAATTTTGTAAGTCAAAGAAGGAAAATTTGTGGAAAATTTGTGGTTTGGGGTTTTATCGCTTATGGTTGTTTTGAAGGATTGGAATTATCAGATCTGGGATTTTGAGACAGTCATATGAGATGAAAGGCAAATAGAGAGAAAGAGGAGTTGGATGTTAGGAGATGTGTTTGTGTACAAATAAGTGGAGAGAGATAAAAAAAAATTTCCTCTGTTTAATTTCGTTGTTCTTTTGGCACTTTGTAGGTGTTGAAAATTTGAGATTTCATCAAGCAATTGGATCTTCAAGATTTAATGCTAATTTATAATTGTGGAGGTTTCAGTTAAAGGAAGAAGATAGAATAAAGAACGACTAACTTATTTTTTCTATTTAAATTTCTTTTTTATATTTTTAGAATTTTAGATGATTTCAAAATCCATACCATTTCATCAAAATCAATTACAAACAAATCCATCAAAATACTTCTAAACCCCCTATGTATTTTTATAGAATTCAACAAATTCGATTAAAATACCTTCAAACCAGATTACATTAAAACACACACAAAACGCAATCCAATAACCCCTCCTAAATTGCACCTTTCTTGGAATGTGAAATTGCATGATTATTTATCTCCTGAAGTATGTTGTGATTTGAATTTTTCTCCTATCTATTAGAACTTGAATTTGAATGTATAATTATCATGTTTATATGCTGGATATGAACTCATGGATAGTATATACATATTTGGGTTAACTTCTACATTTTATCACTCTTGTTAAACAAAGTAGAATCCCCACCCTTGAACCTTGCCTTCTTTCAAGCTCTGAATATACTACTGAGTGGAAGGTCTTTTATAGACTGAGCTTGGTAGAACGTATTAGGTTTGAACTGACAGGAATAAGGTCTCATGTAGTTCTAGTCCATGCTTTTTGGACTAGATAGAACTATGTGGGATTCAATTTCGGATGTTGGTTTGGGTGGAAATGAATGAAAGGGTATTAGTAGTTGGTGAAAAAGAAAGGTAAAGTAAGAACCTTAGGAGAGGAATGGAAAAAGAATCAAAAAATGCTAGTAGAAATTTCGGGGGAACAATGGTATGAAAAAGGTATGGCTAGTGTAGATTAAGAAAAATGTATGACAATGATCTGAAAAGGGTAAAACCCAGAAGAAAATAGTGTAAAGGAAAAAGGTCAAAATCCATAAGTATTTAAATAAGTGAGTTCTTGAAACCTCTAGCAATCGTTTAAGAAATAAACCTCTCCTAAGTGTTGCTAAAAAAAGATGAAAAAGGGAAAGATGTGAATAAGTATGATCACTTTGAGTTTCAAAATGGTAGATTTAGGACTTCCTACGGGGTAGAATCAGGAAACTTAGGTTTCATTAGCATTTGGTAGATGGAGTTATATTTATGTATGCATCTAAGTGTTCCTACCTTTAGCCTTCTGCTAAAGCTCATTCCCTTTTTAGAGAACCCTTATTCTGAATTATTAACCATTTCCTGAAGGTGTCATCTTTACTCCTTAACCTTTCCTTGACCAAATGAGTTCATTGAAAGCACATGATTTGATCCATGGTTCCTGATTAATGAATGTTAAAGGAGCAAACGAATTTGAATGCATTGTGGAAGTTGGAATTGGTTTGTAATAAGCTGTGATGAATATGGCTAAAGTTTTTAAGTAGTACGAGTTTAGGACTGCATTCTAGAACTACTAACCAAGACATTTATATTACCTGTGTTAGCAGCATGTTTTAGTTCTGAGTTCCCACTTTCAAACTTCTCACCCAGACTTCTGAATTACTTGCTTGAGGGCAAACAAGAATTTAGTTTGGGACGTTGATGTCTCTATATTTTCATGGTTTTTAGAAATCATTTAGCATCAATTTTTAGGTCTTTAGGTGTTCATAGATGGCATTTATAGTTATTATTGGCAAGTTTGTGGTTTTTAGGAATTTTTACATTAGCATTTGCATATACATGCATTTTAGAGATTTTTCAGGATTTTCAGGACTTTTCAGAACATAAGTGCAAATTTGGGCAAGAACCTGAAAAAGGGTGAAAAACCATGAAGAATGGTGCAGAACCTGAAAAAAGGTGCAGAGCCTAAAGAAGGGTGCAACACCTGAAAAAGGTGCAGACCCTGAAGAAGGGTGCAAAACCTGAAAAAGGTGCAGATCCTGAAGAAAGATGCAAAACTTGAAAAAGGGTGCAGAACCTGAAAAAGGGTGCAGAAACTGAAAAGGGTGCAGACCCTGAAGAAGGATGCAGAACCTGAAAAATGGTGCAGAACCTGAAGCTGCCTCGATAAACTACTTCCAAGCTGCCTCGATCACCAAGTAGCTTCACCTCGATCACACTTTCCTTTGGCTCAATCCAACACCACATTTAGATTGATCCAAATTCAACTTAGATCGATCCCAACCTCGACCTCTCGGCTCGATCACTCTCCTAGCCCATATCAATCCAATACAACATCCTCGATCAATCCAACACAACATTCTGGATCAATACGACGCAACATCTTGGATCAATCCAACGCAACATCCTGTATCAATCCAACGCAACATCCTAGATCAATCCAACACAACATCATGGATCAATCCTACGCAACATCCTGGATCAATCCAACGCAACATTTTGGATCGATCCAACACCACAGTTGGATTGATCCAACTTCAGCTCCGCGATGATCCTACCTCCGTAAGCACCTTGAGCTCCTTCCCCTCGGCTCGATCATGTGTATGTTGGGCACCTCGAGCTCCTTCACCTCGGCTTGATCACGAGTGTGTTGGGCACCTCGAGCTCCTTCGCCTCGGCTTGATCACGCGTGTGTTGGGCACCTCGACCTCGGCTCAAGCTCAACCTTGATCCACCATTGACTCGATCCAATACCACATTTGGATCGATCCACGCTTCAACACGCCTAGATCTCTCTCTCTCTCTCTCTCTCTCTCTCTCNCGATCTCACCACCTAAGCTGGCTCGATCACGCATTCGTCTCCACCAAGCCAAACATGCTCCGACCCGACCGGCTCGAATCCAGAATGGACGGACCCAAAACCCAATCCAATGATTGTATTTTGTTTTTATGCGTTTTAGGGCTTTTCTCTGAACACTATAAAAGCCCTAAAACACCTCCATTTGCAACAAGCTTTTACTTTTTGCCTTTTTAGGTTTTTGTCTTAGATTTCTTTTTCTCTCTTTTTCCCCCTTGATGTTCTTAGTGTCCTTGGTGTAAAACCCATAATTTTTTTTTAAGTTTTATGCTAATCTTCTGTTTTTTTATTTTTCAGCATAGTTTAGAGTTGTGTTCTATCTGGTGCATATTGATCTAAGTTTTTAAGCTTTTAATCTTCTGTTTTAGCTTTGATTATTTTATGTGTTTGACACTATTTCATTGCTGTTCTTATTTTCTGGGTTTGAGTTCTTGATGTACTTGCTGTTCTTCATAAGTTTGACCTTTGATCATGATGTTTAGTTTTAAGGTTATGATTTCTGTTTTTCTTTCTTTTATACTCATGAGTAGTGAGTAGTTTCCTTAAATTCCTAAGGATGGGGTAGACTAGGGTTGATGTTCTGATCTTACCTTATCACCTAAGCTTGTTTGCATATAGATCCCTTCTGTTTCAGTGTGCTTAATGCTGATTTCTTTCACGCTAATCAAAATCTGATCTTGGGCATTCCAGCACCCGAAAAGTGTTCAATAGAATGTCTGATCATGGTGAATTCAGAGATTTTCTCATCATAGCATAACAACTTAGATGCTTAGGATATGCATCTCAACTTAGGGAGTTAGATGTTTAGGGAGATTTTTGGCTTTAGTAGGTTGATTCTTCATGTCTTCTAGGTAGTGTACCATTATCGAGAGTTAGGTCTGGTGATTGCTTAGGTTGATTCCATTTATCAAGGGATTGGACTTGGTTGCATATGAATCTACTGTCTAGGGATAGCTTATTTTTTTAGGTATGTTAGGTGTTTAGGTAGATTGGGATGAATCTTTAGTTGATTGCATCTCTACCTTCTCTTCGTTTTCTCTTTTTTTACCTTTTACTCTTTTTAGCTTCTTATGCATGTTTGTTTCTGTTTATGCCTTTTTAGTTCTGTGCATTCCCTTTTTACTTAGGACTTGTTAGAAAACCCCCTTGTTCATATTGGCTTAACTTAGAAGCATCCATTGCATATAGTCTGTTAGTACACACCCATTTGGATTGATAACCTTACATACTACAATGACCATGATAGTGGTGTAAGGGATTGATATAGAGAAAAAAAACCTACTATCAATCCCTAGTGATAGTAGATTCCATGATACTTTGGGAACATATCTAACATTGGTGATTAAAATGTTTTGACCATTTGATTTTATTACTTTTATGGTCCCTACACCTTTAACCTAAGATGTGCTTTCATTTGCCAGTCTCACCAAGCCTCCATCAAAATCCTTTAATTCAGTAAACCAGTCTCTCCTTGAAGTCATATGGTATGTGCATGGTGTATCCAATATCCAAACTTCATTGAAGTCATGTGGTTCCACCATATTTACCTCTGATACAGTTAATGACTCCATGTACTCTATACAAGTAGAAGTAGATGCTTCTGCTTCTGGTTAGCCTTTCCTTTAGAGTTACCTTTCTTTGGACATTCGTTCTTGAAATGGCCTTCTTCACCATAAGACCAACAAGTCATCACTGTATCTTTTGACTTACTATTAGTCTTTCGTTTCTGCTTGTCTTTATTTGTAGCTTTGTTGTTCTTTCCTTTCTGGTTTCTTCCAATGTATAGAGCCTCTGCAGAAGACTTCGTAATATTACCAGTAGAACCAAGCTCCAATTGCTTTAAGTTTATTGCAGAGATTACTTATTCTAGTGTCGAGGTGAGCTTTCCATATCTCAATGTATCCGTCACGTGATCAAACTGCTTGAGGAGAGACATGAGGAGGAGGATAGCTTGATCCTCATCTGAAACATCAACCATGGCATTGCTTAAGTATGTAATCAATCTCAAGAACTCATCAATATTGTTATCAACATATATAGAATCATTCATTTTAAAACTATACAGACTTTGCTTTAGATAAATTATATTTAGCAGAGACTTAAACATATATAAAGAATCTAATATCTTGAACATACCTACCGCAATTACCTCTTTGATGATTTTACGAAGCACATTATTCGTGACACTCATAATGATTGTTGATCTTACCTTTCTTTGCTTTTCTTCAATGGATGGATATGGTTTTACCTCTCCTCCACCTTCATCTTTTTCAGTTCCTTTGTCACTGTCTTCTTTTGAAGTTGATTTCTTCTCCAGATCCTTCTCTTGAGACTTGAGAGCTTCCATCAATCCTAGGATTTCTAGATGTGCGAGGATCTTTTCTTTCAAGAGATTATAGTCCATCTCGTCGTTGAATTTCTCCACATCAATCCTTGCGGAAGACATCGTTACAGACTTACTCAGTTCTAAGTCACGACGCAATAGAAGTAGAGATTTTGTTGAGCTGAATCTTGTGTCGTTAGGGCTTTGATACCACTTTTTGGAGTTACCAACTCAATAAAAACCTGTTCAACAAATAAACTCCAAGAAGAATCAATCAAACAATAAATTTACAAGAACTAAGAGTTTAAATTAAATAAAACAAGAACACATAAACTTTGTCATCCCACTTTAGCTGCAATGCGATCTACGTCTGGGCCAAGACCTTCTTCGGAATTCACTAGCTCCAAGATCGATTGTATTGGTGAACTGTGTATCACCTAATTCACTCACCAACCAGAACTCTCTATACTTCAAATTACATACTCATTTTCTCTCTTTCACTCTCTAAGTGGCAAACTCATAAACCAAAACAAGAAAACTATAATTCGATACACAAGACAAACAGAGATGACTCTACTTATAAAGCTCCCTACCATACTAAACCGACTGATAGAACCAATTGTTGATTTTAAGATATAACCAATCTGAACAGTCAAGATTGCTCAGTATGTTAAACATTTTACCTAAATACACCATCCTATATGATCAATGTGGCCATTCGGTTTTTCTGTTAGTGATTCTTTTTGCCGAATTGAACCAAACATAATTTTATTTTGGTTCAGTTTAATTTAATTTTGATTAATTTTTAGTTTATTCAGTTAATCTTAACAGAATCAGTTAATATAGTATAAAATAAAATTTGTTCGGTTCGTTTGGTTTGTTATCCCCGAACTAAACCGAACTAAAATTAATAATCAACCGATCGGTTTACTCTCAGTCGAGTAAACGAAACCATATTAACCGAAAATTGATTCGATCAAAATGCCCACTCCTAAATCAAAGAATTGATCTTTTCGTTTGTTTTGTGGATTTGAGAGGATGTGGCTGGCGAGGTAACAACTGTCTCACTCCATGTCGCGACCCTTGTGCTGTGTGTTTAGATAGAAAACGTACAGTAGCTGCAGATGGTAATACATCAAGTTTACTACCAAAGTCTGCTCTGCTTAATTAAAACATTTAATTTAATTGATTGTGTGTGTGTGACATAAGAGGATGTGGTCCTGAGTTTTGCATAAACTGTGCATTATACCTAAGCACAACAAACGGAACATCTTCAAAGACATCAGAGGCTAGACCAGGCTCAGTTCCGTGCCCTCTGTGTCGCAACGGCATTGTCTCTTTCACCAAACTTCCTCATACAACAACATCAGCTTCATCAAGAACAAACATCTCCACGTCCTTGTTTTTGTCTGATGTCTTAGAGGCAGCTCTCCTTACCAACCCTCAATACAGTTGTAAACCAGTCGCTTTAAGAACCGGTTCTGCAACCATTATCATTTAGGTCTCTTAGCTGCCATCGGTTTGGTGGCTCGGATGTTGCTGAACCGCATAGCCGGTTAGTGAATGGATCATATCCAAAATCTGGTTTAGGGTTAAGGCGGTCAACGTGACAGGTTGAAGGGAAACGTTCTTGGTTTTCTTCACTTAACCGGTGGAAGTGCTTTGCTAACGCAAACGCCATTTTTAGAAAACCAAAATCATGTTCCCATATTTTGGGGGAATTGTGCTAGTTGGTTTTGTAAATGGTGTTGTGATTATTCATTTTGTAATGATTGAAAATGTTGTAACGAATATAATTTAATTGACACTGCCATTACGTTGAAGTGGTTTGCAGGTATTGAAATGTATGTTCGAGAACAAGTTATGAATCTATAAATTATGAGGTTAATAACAAATTTACATAAAAAGCTCAGGAGGAATAGAGGAAACACAATAACACAAAAAAAAATACAAAAACTAACAAAAGATAACACAAAACAAAAGAAGAATACAAGACTAATAAGCCTTGCAAGATCAAGAAAAAAAACTTCTATAATATAGAAGTTGCTATTGGTAATTTAGTAGAAACAAAATCAGTACTAGATTTTGTTTTTTTTTAAAAAAAAATATTAATAAAAAAAAAGCTCAGCTAGGATAGTGCCAATGGAGCACTAATGGCCAAGGAATCTTCTTCTCCGAGGAATACTTGCACGTTCCAAAGTACATCGAAGTTGAAATGGAGAAAATAGATAAACTTGAAAGAGAGAAACGATTATTGTGATCATTAGCATCATGATCAAGAAGAGGAGGAATAAGTTGATGCTTTTGCTCTCAAGTGATGATGCGAGACGGTACGTGATCTTTGCATCTTATATAGCGAAATAATAGGTATATTATTAGTGGAAGCTAGAGTGATAATAAAACAGTATTAACAACCAACAAAACAATAATAATTTATAAACAATTATTATTACCGAGAAAAAAAAATGCAAGAATACACTCTCCTCGGTTTTGTACACGTTACATTGAAAGTCAGGTAATTTTATTGGACAAATAACCCGAGTACAAAATTTGTGAAGTAACAAAAAAATCACAACGAGTACAAAGTGACCATACAATCGATAGCTGAAATTACACGTTAAACGAATATTGAAGACTGTGTTTCATGTAAAGCATATATATATATATATATATTTAATTTTTGCTGCAACTATATATAATATGCTCTGGAGTACCAAGTCACATATGGTTATGCTCCGCATTTCACACGACACGTACAAAAAATTGAGCAAGATATTTACACTTAATTTATAAAGGTATTACTATTTCAACTTTTAAGAGGTTAATTACAAAGTGACATTTGAATCAAAGATGGTTTTCTAAGAAAGAAATTGGCATGTGCAATTTTTTTTTTTAAATTGACATGTGACATATAACAATAAAAATCTTCTAAAAGATGTTGTGCGTTATGTTATAAGATATTAGGCTATTAGCCAAGACTGGCCTCTAACTTCTTTTGATTAAAAAAAAAAAAAGCAAAAACAGTCGAAATGGAAAAAATTGACTCGTTTTTCTTTTCAAGATTTGCTTCGATTTTAATAGTTTACTTATAGCTGAAACTGTTTTTTCTGCCATTTTTTGCTTTAGCGTCTGACCTACAAAATTTGGGAATAAATTTAGCTTTCTCATATTTCCCCTTTAAGATTTTATATATGGCTTATTAGTAGGTCCAATTAAATAATGGTGTATGACCTTTCTTTTTCCTCCTTTTACGTATCATTTAAGAAAAAAAGGTTTGCTATTTTCAGAAGAATAAGTAAAGAGACAAGTGGAAATTTTTAAACTGAAACAGCCGAGCAATAGTCAATACTTCCTTTCACATGAGAGATTCTTTGAGTTTTGTTTTGTTATGTAAAATAAACACAGCTTATCCTCCTCTTATTTTTTTTCCACACCAATCTTCCTTTTTCTTTTTGTTACTCTTCTATTATATATTTATTTAACTATCTCATTCTATAATCTACTTAATTTTTCCTCTGAGTTTGGTTCAACGGTATAAAAGTAATATATATATATATATATATATATATATAAAATAACATATATATATAATATAGACTTTAGTTAAAGACACAATCACATATAATTATACAATCTAAGACATTCACAAAAACAAATTTGGTTAACACGAGCATGTTTTCTTTTCTATTTTTTTTTTTTTTTGCAAGAAATACTCCTTAGAGCATCTCTATTGGAGGGTTTTAAAGAGTTTCTTAACATTAGAAGTAATAAAAATAAATCAAAATTGGAGAGAGAATAAGAGAATGAGTTTTTAAAAGGAGACTTTAGATACTTTTTATAGGGTTTCTAGACACTTTTCTACTTTTTAGTGGTGTTTTTTTATTTACTATTTTTAAATTAATTAAAAATTTTAGTTATAAAATAGATAATAATAATTTATTGATAAAATATTATTTTCTAGATACTAATGGAGATGGTCTTAAGAATTAGGATGAAAACTTTTCTTTTAACACAAAAAAGGATGGAAAAAAAAAAAAAAAAACGAACTAAATGAAGGAAAAAAATGGACACTGCTCTAAGACCATCTCCAACAATGTTTCTTAAGGGTTTCTTAAGAATAAAATATAATAAAATGTTAAGAAACTTGGAGAGAGAAAATCCTTAAAGCTTTTATATAAGAGTTGACTCTTGCACTATTCACACATGTTTTATTCTTGGGTTTCTTGCACTATTCACATATTTTTTAAAATAATAATATTATTTTTTTATTAAGAAACTTTTAAAAGTTTCTCTATTGGAGATGCTCTAATAAACTTCATGAATATAAAGACTTTTCCAACTAAAGATAAAGAATTATATATATGATGTAAAGAGAGAGAGGAAGACAAATTTAAGAGACGGGTGAGTAGTTACAGTAATTCAGTATTTTAAATAAGAGGAGAAGAATCAAAAGCTGCAAATGTATAAATTGGTGTAATTATCACAAACTTTGGGATGTGACAATACATTCTCAAGCTTCTGTCTCTTTCTCTGTTCTTATCTCTGATAGGCGTTTAATATTGTTGTTATTCTTACTTTTTCCAGAAACAGGAAATAAAAAAGTAACTTCTCGAAATTGAACAAGTGTAACATGCATATGCTTATCACCGATTCTTCATTGTTCAGATTAATCTCTTATACCAATATAGAAAGTGGGACACGACGACTTTGATTGTCCAATTTATTTTCATCCGTAATATTCAATTCATCTTCTTTTTGGTC
Organism: Iberis pinnata; assembly: GCA_900406425.1. Lineage (NCBI taxonomy): Eukaryota > Viridiplantae > Streptophyta > Magnoliopsida > Brassicales > Brassicaceae > Iberis > Iberis pinnata. Next base: position 29,941 of record OVBE01000889.1, read on the forward strand.
AACTTCCAAAAATTATTCATACAACTAGTTGTACACATATTGCTCAAGTGAGGGAAAATGTGGCGTATTTCATTCATGTGTACGAGGGTATCATGTATATATAGTTATATTTAGAGCATTTTCATTCATAGATATCTTTATGGATATTTTAAGATTTTTTAATAATAGAAACTCTAATATTATTTAATAAAATTTATCCTTCATTAGTAAAATTTCTATTGGGTTCCTAAGAAAAAAATAACTATAAACATAAAACATTTTATTTTTGAATCTATCATCTTGCATGTTAGCATTCATCTTTGGAGTCATATCTGAATCACCAACATACATTTCCACAAATTAAAGTATACATTATAAATCACTACAAGAAAATAGATGTATTACATCAATTAAGTTATGTCACAAAATTAAATGATATAATTTTATATTTTTTATTGGAAAATGATACAAAATATATAATAAAATATCAGTTATTATTGGTTAGTTTAATATCAGTTTTATATAAGCGATATGAATTTGTATCACTTTAATAGAATTGATACAAATTTCTTTCAACTTATATCATATTTAAGTAGGCTTTATACAAAAATACAGATTTATACCATTAAAAAATGATGTGTTTGTCATTTCCGTTGGCATCACTTTTAAAAAAAAACAATGCTAGTAACTTTTTTTCTTATGAAAGAACTTGTCCCACATCAACTTCACACGGAATAGGAGACTTATAACTATTTCTATATACTAATCACTTAAATTAATTTTTTAATTGTTTAAATCATAGCTTACGAGCATTACAACTTTTTGTAGGCCTTTTAGACCAGCTTTATCGCTCGTTCTTCAACCAGTTTCTTTAAAAAAAGAATAATATAAAATGAGTAGAAAGATAGAATCGAGGAGAAACGATCCTTTAGAGAGAAATTTTAGACTCGGTCCTTATATGCCATGTTTCAGGCACCAATTGGAGTTAACAATAATAATTTTTGATCGAGTTGCTGTTTTTTTTAAGTCTTTGTTTTCGGGTATATGATTTGGTTCTGGTTCTTCGGATCCTAAATTCAAATACTCAATTGATACTTTTCTAATATTCGTTTCGTTTCCAGTTCGGTTCTTGTTGGTTCCGGATCGATTCGGTTCCATAAGTCGGTTCCGGGTATTTCTCACCTAAAGTACCAAAAAAATATATGAAAATACAAAAAAATGCGAAAAAACTAAAATAGCAGAGATAGTTTAAAACTAAATTGAATAACACCCCCTAAGATAATTAAAACAAACCAACGAAAACCATGCAAAGGGAAGCAAACAAAAGACACGTGAATCTCATGCACAAGTCATGTGACCTATGCTACATCAGTCTCTCCAGGTAGGAGACGATTCGACCACGAATCCGGCGATTCAGTATCACCACGGAAAGGAAGCAAATGACGCACATTAAAAACATCATATGTACATAGATGAGAAGGCAAAGAAACACGATAAGCATTCGGGGTGATGCATTGTAACACTTCCATCCGATAGTACATTTCTTGAAGTTATTGTAGTCACCCGGAGCAAAACGGTCTTTAGTAAGAACGACCCACACGAGATCACCCGACACAAACAAAACCTCATCAGCATCAGATTTGTATTTTGAGACTTGAGTCGCAAGATTTTCATGCGCCGTAGAATGGATATTTGTCAAGGCATCGACAAAGTCAATTGCACCACCATGGTGTCTTGTTAGGTCCGGTACCATAGCTAAGTCGACATGAGCCCGTGGGACGATGCCATAGACTACATAAAAAGGACAAAACCAAGGGTACGATTCAATGCGTGATTATGCGCAAATTCTGCTTGACCAAGCTTCTGATCCCATGATTTTATGTTGTCACCGACAAGAAAACGAAGCAAGTTACCTAAAGAACAATTAGTGACCTTTATATGAAAATCAGTCTGAGGATGATAAGTTGTACTCATATCCAAACTAGTGCCTAACATCCGAAACAAAGACCTCCAAAAATGACTCAAAACGAGTATCTCTATCAGAAATAATTGAGGTTGGGAGCCCATGGAGGCAATATATCTCGCGGAACAATAAGGCTACCACATTAACAACATTAGTTGCCTTCTTACACGGTATGAAATGAGACATCTTGGAGAAGCGATCAATGACAACAAAAATTGAATTAAAATCGCATTGTGTTCTTGGGAGACCAAGAAAGAAATCCATACTGACGTGAGTCCAAGGCTGAGTCGATATGGGAAAAGGTAAGTAAAGACCAGCATTAAACGCTTTGCCTTTGGATTCTTGGCACACATGAAATCTAGAAACGTAACGCTCTACATCGCGGCGAAGAGTCGGCCAAAAGTATGACCGTGCCACTAAATTGACAGTCTTATCGCAACCCACGTGACTCTCGTTAAGAAGCTCATGTATAAGCTTAAGACAGAGGCTAGAGTCAGGCACACACATACACAACCCTTTAAAAAGGAACCCGTCACTAAGAAAAAAATCACTCGCAATACCATCTTGAACATCATGATAAACTAAAGCAAAGAAGGATCAGTCGGATAAATCTCCAAAAATGTATCGAAACCTAACACCGACGTCTTCATCAATGTCAAAATTTCATGACGCCTACTTAATGCATCGGCTACGCTATTTAATACGCCTTCTTGATAACAGATTAAAAACATGAATTGTTGTAAGTAGGAGATCCAGCCTGCATGTTGAGACGAGACATTAGCTTGACTAACCAAATGGTGCAAAGCGTCATGATGAGTAAACAGGAAAAACTCACGATGCACAAGATAGTGACGCCAATACTTTAGAGCTTGTACGATAGCATAAAACTCTAGGTCATATGTACTGTAACGAAGACGAGCATCGGATAATTTGTTAGTAAAGAAGGCAATAAGTCGACCATGTTGGCTTAAGACAGTTCCAATACCTAGTCCGGTAAGCATAAGATTGGCGTCGTTGTAAGCTTTTATTTGATAGTGATGAAAGCTTTGATCGCTTCTGAAGTCCATATGAACGTCCCTGCCTTCATGCAATCATTTATAGGTACTTGATATGTTATGATTTTGATGCATTTTAGCTTTTACTTAGCATTCATCCTAGGTAGATTCATATGCATATATGTTAGTTTGGCATACATTTGCATTGCTTTATATTTCATTAGGTGTTAGAAGTGGACGAGCCAAAAGCATGGATCAAGGAACTCAAAAGATTCAAGAAAAAGGTGAAAATTGGAGTAGATCGGTTAGCTAAATTGGTTGGACAAACCGGTTCAAAGATTCGAAGAAAACCAGAGACCTGGATCGGTTAACCAAACCGATCCCATATCTAAATAGTCAACATTTTTACTTCTCTTTTTAGTCTAAACCCATTTTGAAATAGGTTAACCCAATTGTTTTGGTCAACCCAATTACATTTTGAGGATATTATAAATATGTTTTAGACCTAATTTTAAGGATATCTCTCATTCTACTTTTTTTCTTACCTTTCTTGTGTAAACTTTTGGGTTTGAATCTTTAATCTAGTTTTCTTCTTGTTTTTTTTCTTATCTTTCACTTATTTCTTGTTTAGATCATGATCAAACACATTCTTATCATGGGATTTGGTGTTTGCTTGATGACTAGTGAGTAGATTCCTTATAAGTGAATGGGTTATGTAGATTAGGATGATTAAGTGTTGGCATATGATGCTTAGGGCTTAGTTTACTTAAATCTTCATTCATATAATGTTCTTAATGATATATTTGACTTGATCATTCATCTCTAGATAATAGGTAGTTTCCTGCCCGGAAGGTGTTTGTGAAAATTCCCAAATGAGTTATTTGAATGATAAATGAGGCATAGCCAATGAATTGTGTTAGTTAGTTTAGTGGTTGTATGGATTAGAACATAATTCTTTCTTTGAGTGTGACTTTTCAAGGGGTTGTGTTAAGTTGCATGATTAGAAAATGGAATATTACTATGGGAGTGGATTATTGTTTAATTGGAAATCTTAGACCAAAGATTAGCATTGTTTGATTGTATTGAGCATCATAGGACTTCAATTGATCATCTAAATCAATAACCTAACCCCATTTTCTTAGCTTTTAATCTTTGTTAACTTTTGCTTATTTTGGTTGACTTTTTATATCTTTGACTTTTTGTTGACTTTTTAGTTTATTACTTAATTAATGTTTCAAAACCAACCAAATCCTTGTAGCTTAAACTAAACATGATTCTCCTAATTTCTATTGAGTTATTTTTCCCCGATTGGATTGACACCTAAAATTGTAATGACATTTAAGTGATCTAGGATTACTTGATTAGGCATAAAACTTAAATTCTTGTTTATCAATTTGGCGCCGTTGCCAACTCGGGAATTCAACTAGCCATTAGAATTTTGAATTTGTTTGGGACTAAGTTTTTTACATTCATTTAACTTATTTACTTTCTTTGTTATGCATCTTTAGGTGCATGTACTTAAGAAATAGAGGACCAACCAACCTTTACCCCTAGTTGAAGACATAAGAGCACTTGAAAGAGAACACACAAGGGCTAGAAGAGAACAAGAACGCATTGCTCATATCCAATGTTTGGACTTAGAGATGGTGCACCAACACAACCACCAACAAGAAAATATCGGCGAACAAAATCAAGTTCCACCTCAACCTCAACCACAAGCATGGACCATTGGAGCAAATGATGCACCAAATTTTCATGGCCACCGAACTGGCATTCATCCTCCAACTCTTGCTAACAACAACTTTGAGATAAAGTCTAGTCTCATCAACATGATCCTATCTAACAAGTTCCATGGTCTAAAAATGGAAGACCCATTAGATCATCTCGACCATTTTGACATGTTGTGTAGCACGATGAAGATCAATTGAGTCACCAAGGACGCATTCAAATTACGATTGTTCCCCTTCTATTTGGGAGACAAAGCTCGCACTTGGGAGAGGAATTTACCTCGCAAAATGGTTGAGACTTAGGATGGTGGTAAGAAGAAATTTTTCTCGAAGTTCTTCTCTACTAGACGAACCGCTAGACTTCGTAATGAGATCTCTGGTTTTTTTCAAAGAGGCAATGAGTCGTTTGGTGAAGTTTGGGAACAATTCAAAAGCTACACTATTCAATTTCCACATCATGGAGCCTACACAGCACCTTATATAGAGGTCTTGCACCCAAGTATAGGATGATGTTGGACACTGCAAGTCAATAGAATTTCTTTGGCCAAACTAAGGTCGATGGTTTAGTGCTTTTTGAAAATCTTTCCCAAAGTAACAACAACTATGGAGAAGGTTATGATCGAACGGTTTGATATTTTAGAAGTGGTAGAGATGATAGATACAAGAAGGATATCAAATCACTTGAAGACAAATTGAACAAATTCATCATTTCTCAACAAGGTGTGGTTAACTTTGTAAGTGATGTTGAAGAGGACTACCAACCACAATAAGATGCTACTCAAGAGGAACTCCACTATGTTGGTAACCAAGGCTACAACCAAAGTTACAACAACTATCAAAAACATCCAAATCTCTCTTACAGCAGCACAAATGTGGCCAACCCATAAGATCAAGTCTATCTTCCAAAGCCACAACAACAAGGAGGTTTTCAACCTAAACCTCAATTCAACAACCAAGGTGGATTTCAACCAAAGCAAAAATTCTTCAACAACAAACCTTCCGGTTTCTTTAATCCTCCAACCAATCAAAAACAACAACAAGGAGGTTTTCAACCTAAACCTCAATTCGACAACCAAGATGGATTTCAACCAAAGCAAAAATTCTTCAACAATAAACCTCCCGGTTTCTTTAATCCTCCAACCAATCAACAAAAAAAGGAAGGAGGTTTTCAACCTAAACCTCAAAATCACCCAGTTTTGCTTAATATGGTTCTTCAACCTCTAACTCTAGTGATCAAACCAATCAACTCTTGAGACAAATTTTGGAAGGTCAAGGTAAGAATGCTATAGAGTTTGGAATGTTCAAGAATGACATACATGCCAAAACCGATGATCTCAACACTAATATTGAGGGCATCATCTCTCATTTTAAAGCCTTAGACACCAAATTTGCCCAATTTGAAGGTGTCTACTCTCATCTAAAGGTCTTTGACAACCAAATTGCTCAAATCGCTTCTTCTTCTAAGCCATCAATGGGACAACTTCCAGGAAGTTCACAATCAAGTCAAAAAGAGTATGTTAATGCTATCACCATTAAGTATCAAGTTGAGGAATCTCCATGTTCTATCATTAAGGACAATGAAAACCAGTTTTGGGGGTAGAGAACCTATTGAGAATGAGATAAACACCAAAGAAACGATTGCGGATTCTAAGGAGAAAGGAAATGCATACATTCAAAGAACCGGTCTTTGAACCCCCACCTTATGTGCCTAAACTTCCATTTCCGGGTAGAGTCAATAAAAAAATATTGGAAAAGTATAAAGGTCGACTTGAAATGAAGGAATTCTTGGAAAATGTCTCACTCGTCGATGCATTCATGGCAAACCCTCTTCATCAAAATACTTTGAAAGCTAAAATGAAGGAAAATCTAACTAATATAAAATGAATGATTAAGCTCAAGCATGAGAATGCTGAAAAAGTTCCTAAGGAGGAAATCCCTAAAAAACTTGAAGATACGGGAAGTTTCACTCTCCCTTGTACCTTGGGACAGCTTGAATTTGAAAAGAGCTTATGTGACCTTGGATCAAGTGTGAGTCTCATGCCTTTATAGGTAGCAAACAAACTTGTTCATACATCCTTCAAACCTTGGGGAATCTCTTTGGTGCTTATGGATAGGTCCGTGAAAACTCCGGTTGGAGTACTAGAAGATGTTTCGGTGAAGATAAGGGATGCTAAGGTGATCACGGACTTTGTTGTCATAAAAATGCAAGAAGAACCAAAAGACCCACTAATCTTAGGGAGACCTTTTCTAGCCACAGCTGGAGCTAAAATTGATGTCAATAAAGGAAGGAATGACCTCCACATTGGGAAGTATAGGGCTCAAAGTTATGATATCAAGAGTAATAAGAAGAAACCCACCATTTATGGACAAAATTATTTGGTGAATACAAGAGATTGTCTTTCTATTGAGTGTCTAGAAGAAACTAGCAATGGTAAGACTAGTTTCAAGAATGATGAGAATAAATCCAAGTCTCCAAGTCATTTGTCATGGAAGTTAGTTGACAAAGGAGGTCCTACGATCCCTCCGGATCCCAACCAAGCTTGATGAAGAAAAGAAAGTCAAGCTTATAGATTTTAAACAAGTCCACTTGGAAGGGTATCCCATAGTATCCTTTGTACATATCCTTTAATTTTGAGTTTTTCTTTAGTTTTTAAGTTTCTTTTGGCATGAATTTCAGTTTGCTAACTTTTGGGGAATTTGAGTGTTGATTGGTGCAGATGTGGTGTGTTTCCAAGATAATATTGAGAAAAATCGATTTATAGGATCGGTTAGCCAAGCCAATCTGAGCAATTCTACGATTTCCAGACACCTATATCGGTTTGGCAGATCGGTTAGCCAAACCGATCCAGGCAAAGTTCAATATTCCAGACTCATGGAACGGTTTGTAAGATCGGTTAATCAAACCGATCCCAGGTGAGAATTTTCCTAAAATTTTGGTTTTAACCGGTTTTGACTGGCTTCAAGAAAATTTTTGATATCTGACAACGAGTCTCCAAATTTCTCTTCCAATGAGGAGGACTATGATCCCACATTAAACTACCATTGAGGTACCACCATCACCTTGTAAATACATGCATTTTAGCTTGTATCTCTCTATTTTGTCTTTTCCTCCGGATTCTATTTCACACAAGGGACCGTGTGAATTAAATTTGGGAAAGGGATGGTAGCTAATCTAGTTTCAATTTTGTTGTTATCATGCATAGTTGCATTGTTAATAGTTAAGTTTTATAAAAATCCAAAAAATCGAATAATTTGAAAATTTACAAAAAAAACAAAAAAAAACAAAAATTGCATATAGTTTCATATTATCCATTGTCTTAGGTTTACTTTAGACTGAATTTAGATAGGAAGTCGATGAGGACATTGCCTTGTAAGAATCAATATCCAACCTTTTGAATTAGCATTTCAAGTGTAATGATTTAGATTGACCTTGCTAGTAGTCTTGAAGAATCTTGAAGTTCCTGTGTTTGATCATGAAGTTTGAAAATCTATTGATATAGTTCTGAAACTTGCTAGCTCTACGTTATCATCAAAACTACTTGGAATTAAAATTGAATTTCTAATTAGCTTTCTCAATAGTTATATTGGTGTGTTTCAAGGCTTAATTTTTTTCAAAACGGTTTAGTCACTCAAAAAGCCTTAACACTTGTGGCTAAACAGGTCATTCTCATTTTTAGGATGATGTCTCTCTCCGCCTTTATACCCGATTCATCCCAAACACTTGCAAGTTTCTTGTTCTTTAGTAATTGATTGGCAAAAACTCAAGAGTATAAGGGGCGACAATTTACGTTTTCCATTTGGCTAGATTAATGATATCATCTAGCGATTAGGAAAGGTAGTTAGGAATTGAGCACTATGGGTATTCGAGATATGCTTAAGGAGTTTGAGGATTTAGTCATAAAATTAGTTATAATGCTTATTCTATTGGGGTAAGGGTAGTGGTAATGTTGTGATTGAAGTTTCAAAAGATGAGGTTTGGGGAAAGAAAGAAAAGAAAAGAGCGAGTATGAAAAAGAGAAGTAAACTTCCACTAGAATTAAGCAAATGAAAAGAAAACAAGTGATGTTTCCCAAGAAAAAAAACCTCTAAGTGATGTGATAAGAAGAAGAGTGGCTAGTAAACAAATGTTAAGACCAAAAGAATAGCCTCCTAAGTTTTAAAAAGAAATGAAAAGAGCTAGTACAATTTTGAAATATATGAGAAAAGAATAATGAGTCTAGTTTGGAAAAGTGGAAACAAAGGCTGATAAGAAAATATGGTTTATTTGGAAGTTTGGAATTGAAAAGAATGGTTGGAACACTTGAAAATTGGGTAGACTAAGGCAATGTTTGGGGGAAAAGTTTAGAAATGAAAATCGAAAGTTGTATTCCTCATTTTCATTTGTCTCATTTTGATTTTGCTAATTCAATTACTCCCTTTGAGTGATAGTCCAATGATTGTGTGCAAACTTTCTTTTGATGCATTTGGAATCCCCGTTTGACCTAACCAATTGAAACCTCTAAGATAACTATTTGAGCATGCTTCACCCATCTAATTGAATGTAGGAAGGTAACCTAAACTGGACAACCGGATTGCTTACCTCCAGTAATAAAATGAATTATGAAATTGCATGAATGATGAGATGAATATGAATACTAGTTTAGGATTGAAAGTGAATTATGTTTGATATGTTAGTTCACTAGACTTTTGTTTGATCTTTTGGTTATGAGGCTTCCACTTTCAATCCACTCTCCCTTATTTGTATTTGTTTTTTCTTAAGGACAAGCAAATGATAAGTTTGAGGGAGTTGATATGTTATGATTTTCATGCATTTTAGCTCTTACTTAGCATTCATTCTAGGTAGATTCATATGCATATAGGTTAGTTTAGCATACATTTGCATTGCATTTATTTCATTAGGTGTTAGAAATGTAGGAGCCAAAAGCATGGATCAAGGAACTCAAAATATTCAAGAAGCAGGTGAAAATCGGAGTAGATCAGTTAGCTGGATTGGTTGGAAAAACTGGTATGAAGATTTGAAGAAAACAGAGACTTGGATCGGTTTGCTGGATCGGTTACCCAAACAGATCCCAGATCAAAATAGTCAACATTTTGACTTCTCTTTTAGTCTAAACTCATTTTCAAATGGGTTAACCCAATTGTTTTGGGTTAACCCAATTACATTTCGAGGATAGCATAAATATGTTTTAGACCTAATTTTAAGCATATCTCTTATTATACTTTTGTTCTTATTTCCTTTCTTGTGTAAACTTTTGGATTTCAATCTTTAATCTAGTTTTATTCTTGTTCTTTACTTATCTTTCACTTATTTCTTGTTTAGATCATGATCAAACACATTCTTATCATGGGATTTTGTGTTTGCATCATGACTAGTGAGTAGTTTTCTTATAAGTGAATGAGTTAGGTAGATTAGGGTGATTAAGTGTTGAAATATGATGCTTAGGGCTTAGTTTACTTAAATATTAATTCATATAATATTCTTAATTCTAGATTTGACTTAATCATTCATCTCTAGATGATAGGTAGTTTCATGCCCGAAAGGTGTTTGTAAATATGCCTGAATGAGTTATTTGAATGCTAAATGAGTCATATCCAAGGAATTTTGTTAGTTAGTTTAGTGGTTCTATGGATTAGAACTTAATGCTTTCTTTGAGTGTGACTTTCCAAGGGATTGTTTAAGTTGCATTATTACAAAATGGATTGTTACCATGAGAGTGGATTCCTATTTAATTGGAAATCTTAGACCAATGATTAGCATTGTTTGATTATATTGAGCATCATAGGACTTCAATTGATCATCTAATTCAATAACCTAAACCCGTTTGATTAGCTTTTAATCTTTGTTTCTTTGTTGACGTTTGCTTAATTTGGTTGACTTTTTATATCATTGACCTTTTGTTGACTTTAATGTTTTATGCTTAATTAGGATGCTTGTTTGAATCAATCATCTTATTTGGCTTAGACTAAATTATGATTCACCTAAGTTCTATTGAGTTATTTACCCCCAATTGGATTGACACCTAAGTACTACATCGACACTTCAGTAGTCTTAGATTACTTGATTAGACAAAGAACCCAAATTCTTGTTTATCAGTGCCATTAGATAGCTAAAAATGTTGTTGAAACGGTGATAGAACCATGAAAACTGCGAACATCCGTGATAGTCTTGGGTTGCAGCCAAGAGCGTATAACATCTACTTTAGCTGGGTCAACTTCATGCCCTTTAGATGACACAATGTAACCAAGGAATGACACTTTAGAGACTGCTAACGCACACTTCTTGAAACCCGCAAAAAATTTTCATAGTGCAGAACCAAAAGTACTTCCTAGAGGTGCGATATATGGTCTTGAAGGGACGAGCTAAAGACAAGTATATTGTCAAAATATACGACAACGGATTTACCGATTAAGGGTCGTAAAGCTTGGTTTATCACACGCATGAATGTGCTAGGGGCATTGGAGAGTCCGAATAGCATGATTAACCACTCGAATAGGCCTTCACGGGTTTTAAATGCTATTTTCCATTCATCACCAGATTGAATTCGTATTTGATGGTAGCCGCTTTTAAGATCAATCTTCAAAAACAAAGAGGAAGAACCTGTCTGATCCAGTAAATCGTCAAGACGCGGAATAGGAAAGCGGTAGCGAACTGTAATCTTCTTAATTGCTTTGTTGTCAACACATATATGCCATGAGCCATCTTTCTTAGGAATTAAGAGAGATGGAACAACGCAAGGGCGAAGTCTCTTACAAATGTAACCCTTTGCAGAAGTTCTTCAACTTGGCGACGTAACTCCTCATGTTCGAGCGGGATCATTCGATATTGCGGTCTGTTGGGAAAGTTGGAACCCGGTACCAAGTCAATTTTGTGTTGAATATCACACATTGGAGGAAGATCGGTTGGAAGATCGGTTGGAAAGATGTCCTCAAACTACTTCAAAAGATCAGTGATAGCCACGGTTGTTGGTGTATCGAGCATAGAAATATCTGTTGAGGACAAGACCGTAGTTGGATTGAGATAGAATGCTTTGCCTTCAGCCCTAAACTCAGCATCGACTACCGCAAAAGAGCCGAGTAGGGTCGTTTGGCGACATGATAGAGGTGACACTGTCGGCAAAGTGGTGGTTGTGGTGTCATGTCCGTCAATGATGGAGACTCCCGTGATGGCACCAAGATGATATTGTGAGTTTCCCAAATGAAACTGTAAGTATTCTTGCGCTCATCATGAACTATCTTACGGTCACATTCCCAAGGTCGACCTAACAAGAGATGATTAACGTACATTGGAGCAACATCACAATAAGTGCGATCGCGAGAATATGGAACGATAGAGAACAGCACGAGGACACATTGGGTAATGGACACATTGACGCCTGATTTAGGCCAGCTGAGTGTATACGGTGAAGGATGTGGCTCACGTTGGAGTTTAAGCTGGTAGATCGCTTCTTCGGATATTACGTTGTGACAACTGCCTAAGTGATATACTTGTATTTTAGCATATTTATAGCTTTGTTTTGCATCCATTTTAGGTACATTCACTAGCATTTAGGCACATATAGGTTTCATTTGCATATCATTTCATATTTCAGGTGTTGAAGATGAATGAATTCAAAAGAGAGATCATTTGGATACAAAAGAGCCAAAAATGAGACTTAATATGGATCAAAACAACAAGTCTTAAAGATCAAGAAATTTGGGGATATTAAAATGGAAATTTCATCATGGCATCTTTAAGAATCTTTTAGCCATGCATTCAACCTTTCCAACAAACCAAAGATCACCCTAAACGCCCCAGGGAGTTGCAAGATATGAGCCAGCAAAGTTGTGATCCGCTAGTTTCGAAACTCCGAACCTTTCACCCCAAAGATGCATATTTTACACCACCTTTCACTGAGAATTAGGAGAATACTTCTTCATGAAAGTTGTAGACAATTGAATCAGCTTTCCAAAG
>OVBE01000890.1:0-42542 GCA_900406425.1 Iberis pinnata
ATCAGAAACATTGAATGAACTAGAGGTTTGGTACTTCCCTTTTAAGTCGAGTCTGTACGTATTGTCGTTGATCTTCTGAATGACTTCGAAGGGTCCATCTACTCGCGGCTTCAGCTTGGATTTTCTCTCTTATGGAAATCTTCCTTTGCACAGATGAAGCCACACCAGATCGCCAACTTCAAACATCAACTTCTTTCGTCCTTTGTTGGCATGCTTTTGGTATTGTTGCGTCTTGTTCTCTATGTTAGTCCTAGCTTGTTCATGTAGCTTCCGAATCTGCTCCACTTTCCTTTTATCATCAACATCGTTTGGCTGCGATTTGCTTTTGGCTAGTTGCACGTTGAACAGCTTGAGAAAATCCTCTCAACATTCTTTTTCATATTCGGCTAGTAGAACTTAGATTGAAGTCCGAGAAGTATCTTAGTCACTCCGAAGTGACCAGAAAGTCCTCCAGCATGTGCTTCTCTCACTAATAATTCTCGAATTGATCCTCGGGGAATGCACAATCAGTTGCAGAAAAAGAGATAACCTGATTACCTATAAAACTTCTCAAAAGCAAACTTAGAGCATTTGACATATATATCTGTAAATTCTGGATCAGCCTCATATAAATCTTGTACATGTTCGAATCCTAAGATTCTAGATGACAAAGTAGAAAGAAGAGTGTACCTTCGGGACAATGCATCTGCAACTACATTGTCCTTACCTTTCTTGTACTTGATGACATATGGGAATGTCTCAATAAACTCAATCCAGCGTCCATGTATTTTGTTCAACTTCTGTTAACCTTTGAGATGCTTTAATGATTCATGATCAGTGTGGATCACAAACGCCTTTGGTCATAGATAGTGCTGCCACACTTGTAGAGCTTTAACAAGTGCATAAATCTCTTTGTCGTAGGTTGGATAGTTCATTGTATAACCTCCTAACTTCTCACTAAAGAACGACAGATGCTTCTTATCTTGAGTTAGAACAACACCTATTCCTACACCAGAAGCATCACACTCAATCTCAAACGTTTTCATAAAATCAGGCAATATTAAAGCAGGTAAATGGATAAGCTTCTCTTTTAAAGCCTGAAAGGCTAGTTCTTGTTGTTCCTCCCACTTAAAACAGACATCCTTCTTGATTATCTCGGTTAAAGGGGCTGCTAAGGTGCTAAAATCATGAACAAACCTTCGGTAAAATCCAGCCAATCCGTGAAAGCTTTGAACTTTGCTGATGTTAGTTGGGCTCGGCTAATCTATGATGGCTTTGATCTTCTCATCATCTACTTTAACTCCTTTTTCACTAACAACAAAGCCTAAAAAGACAACTTCATTAGTACAAAATGAGCACTTGGCTTGATTTGCAAATAAACATTCAGCTCTTAAAACATCCCAAACAGATTTGATATGAATTAAGTGTTCTTGCAAACCCTTGCTGTAGATGAGGATATCATTGAAGTATACCACCACATATACTCCGATGAATCTCCTAAGGACGTGATTCATAAGGCGCATGAATGTGCTTGGGGCGTTTGTTAGACCGAATGACATCACCAACCACTTGCAAAGTCCTTGTTTAGTCTTGAACGCCGTCTTCCATTCATCACCTTCTTTCATCATGATTTGGTGATAACCACTCTTCAAATCGATCTTGGTGAAGATTTTTGATCCACTTAGCTCGTCTAACATGTCTTCCAGTCTAGGGATTGGATGTTGGTACTTCACTGTTATGTTGTTGATGGCTCGAAAATCTACACACATTCGCCAGGTTCCGTCTTTCTTTGGTACAAGCAAAACCGGGACAGCACATGGACTAAGGGACTCTCGGATTTGTCCCTTGCTTAGAAGCTCTTCAACTTTCTTATGAAGCTCTTTGGTTTCCGTAGGATTGGTACGATATGCTGGTCGGTTTGGTAAAGCTGAACCGGGAACTAGATCAATCTGGTGCTCTATTCCACGTATAGGTGGAAGACCCTGCGGAATTTCTTCAGGAAAAACATCATTGTAGTCCTGCAATAACTCATTCATTTCACTCAGTAATTCCTGTGTTGGGTTAGGGATCTCAATAACATCTTTGCAGATGAATAAAAAACATGTAAGTTCAGAGTCATAGAGTTTAGAAAACTCATTGTGGTTTATGTAGAGGCTGGTCGAAATCTTCTCCTTTTCCTTCTGCTTGATTTGCATCTGATCTTGATAGATTTCGGTTGGAGTCAATGGAACCAGTGTGATTCTTCTACCTCTGAACTCGAAACTGTGCTTGTTTGTGAATCCATCATGTATGACTTTCCGATTTGATTGCCAAGGTCTTCCCAAAAGAACATGGCTTGACCCCATAGGCAAAACGTCACAAAGCACTTCATCTTCATACTTCCCAATCGAAAAATTGATTAGGAGGGTTACAGCTAAAGCTACTCCATCATTAAGCCATTGTAGCTTATATGGATGTGGATGAGGAATAGGTTTCAGATTGAGCTTCTGAACCATAACTTCACTAGCTGCATTAGTACACCTTCCACCATTAATAATCAAAGAACAGACTTTGGACTTTATGAAACATCGAGTATGGAATAGATTCTCTCTTTGGCATGCTTCTTCAATCTGATTTTGCACACTTAGAGTTCTTCTTGTAACCAGTAATTCACCACAGCTGCTGATGCTTCTTCTTCTTCTTCTTCAATTTTGGACCCAATGTCTGATTCTTCTTCAGAAACTATCTCTCCATCTTCTCTGAGAATAAATACCTTCTTGTTGGGACATTCTCTTGCATAATCCCCCATGCCTTGACACCTGAAACACCAAGTTTGAGTTAAGGTAGTTCCAGATCTTGGTTTTACCTCAGTGTTTCGGTTTTCTTCTCTAGGTTGGGCTGGTTTTGGATTGAAACTTGGCTTTGGAGTAGAGAATTCCTTCGGTTTTGAGGCTGGTGGTGCAAAGCTTGTCTTGACAAACCGCATCTTGTTCTGAGCTTCAATCAGTTCAGCCTTGTGAACCATCTCTTCCATGTCTTGATAACTCTGAAACTCTAACTTGTCTTAGATTTCTCGGTTTAGACCTCCTAGAAACCGATATATAAACATGTCTTCTCCTTCACTTAGATCAGCTCGAATTAAGAGGGTTTCAAGCTCTTGGAAGTAATCCCGAACGGTTCTTGTTCCTTGAACTAGCATGCGAAGCTTGCTCAAAATTTCTTGGTGATAGTAGGCTGGAACAAATTTCCGCCTCATCTGAACCGTTAGCTCATCCCAAGTAGTTATGGGAGGCTCTCGAGATCTTGCTCTACCAACTCCCAATTGTTCCCACCATAACAAAGCATAATCACTGAATTCTGAAACAACGATTTTGACTTTGTTAATGTTGTATGTTCCTTGGCATAAGAAGTTGGATTCCATCTTCCTTTCCCAGTCAAGATAGACTTTAGGTTCATTCGTGCCAAGGAATGATGGGAACTTGATCTTGATGTGTTTCGACTACTGATGTGCATGATCAAGAAAATCTCGGTTAGATCTTGGACCTCTATGTCGAATGGTGCTACCATAGCTATGGTCCGGCACCTCTTCTTCCTCAGTAGACACACGATCTGATCCATTGTGTTGTTCATGGTCCCTTGTTACTTTCGGACCAGACTTGGTTCTGAAAGATGGACCTTCTTTGTTCGGTCTAGAGGAATCTCCTATGTGCCCTTTTCCCTTAGCAATCATGTTGAATTCTGAAGGTGTAGGAGTTGGAGATGAGTGTCCATCACTTCGACTTCGTTTCTTCTTGTCTAACTTCATTGTATCCACATGAGTAGTTCTATCTGTTGCAACAAGATGGCATTGTTTTCCTTGATTTGTTAACTCTTCAACCGATTCAGGGACTCCATTGCTTCTGCAGAGAGTTCCATGGTACCTGAAATACCAAGAACTTGCACAAGTAATAGGTTCAAAGAAACCAAACAACAAACATAGAAACTTTCAATTTAGATAGATTAATTTATGAGAATTTCTAAGTGATTTATATGCAATCTAAGAAAGAAAACAAATTAATAACCTAATGCAATTCAAGATTCTAATTCTGTAAACTAATCTAGATGGATTGAAACAACTAACAACCTAATTCAATTCGCAAGATTCTGGTTCCTTAAGCTAGACTAGATGGATTCAAGCAATCTAACAATCTAACAACCTAATTCAATTGCAAAAACCAGAAAAAAATTGACAATAATATAAGAGATTTGGGTTAGGGCTTTTGCTCAGCCTTTGGGTACAGAGTTGGCTCTGATACCACCTGATATGATCCTGGATCAACCCTGAATGGAAGGTTTGATGATCTACTAGGTTCGATGGTTTATGCAATGGTTTGTTGAATCTTGGACCGCAACTTAGGGACCAAGTTTCAGATAGCTTTGGATGAAGGGTGGTCCGATGGTCTTTAGATGATGCAAGGATGGTTGTGTGATGCAAAGGAGGCCGAGACTTATGATCTTCGTCTAGGCAGATGGTGATTGATGCAATGATCGAATGAATGGATGGGTTGGTTGTGATCTTCCAACAGATTGTAATGGAAAGCAAGATGGTTTTTGTGGTGATTTATCGAACAAGTGGAATGGAAAAGAAGAAAGATGGAAAGCTTGTATTGTCTTATGGATTAGAAAAACAAGAGAGAAGGTTTTCTTAATCTATTACAGATGAAGAACAACCGGAATTCTCAATTCTACGAGCAAGGTTTTTCGAAGAGATTGTTTCCTAAACTATTCTGATTTTTAACTTAAAACTTGCCAAAGAATAACAAAGGAGTTCGAAATATACTTATAGGAACATGAGCCTTACGGCTTTCTAACATAAGCCTAAACTACGAAGCGTGCAAGCTTCTAAAAGAAAAACATCTGAAAGTTCTGATAAAAACAACAAAGCATGTGAAATAAAAAGAAAGCTTCTAGAAGATGTGCCTTGGAAGGCAAGTGTCAGCTTCTAGAAGACATTATTATTTTCGCCAAGTATTTAAAAATACTTATGCCAATTTCTTCTCAGAAAGCTTTAACGGAAGTGGATAACTTGCCTCGTTAAAACCTTAGTGATTGACCAAAAACCCAATGCGGGAAAAAGCGATCATCTCGACTAAGGACAAAAGAGTGCAGGAATTACCCACTTAGCTAACCGATCAGAAATCTGGTTCTTCTGGAATTTCAAGCCTGAACAGTTGATAGATGTTGCAAGCTTGATCTTCTAGCTCTGAATGTAGCATAACATGGGCTTGATTTGCTAGTTCTCTTGCCTTTGATCTCGTGATCCTTCTTTCAGGTTCAAGCTGCTCTGGTCCAAGCTCCGGTTCAGGTTCTGGTTCGTCAAGTCCATCCACGATCACATCACCAATTAGAAGGTATATTTGAGTTAAATTGTGAATTTCACATTTATGAAAATTGTCACATCCCTAGCAGTGAAGATGCAGCTTCTATTTTACATACAATCATGCTTACTGATAAATATTATGATTTGATATGCGAGTCTAAGAGGCTAGATACTATGAAGTTTGAAAAACTTTTTTAGAGATTATGGTGGATTATGTTTTGACATTCATGACCTCAAGTTAAGATTTTCAATACATGTGGAATTTAGTATACTTCTTGAAAACTTTTGACTAGGAGATGTGCTTGATGTAGATAAGACTTTGGCAGTGAGAATGATGTGTTTTACGAGATTAATTGAGATGAAGTTGACTACTTTGTATTATAATGTTTTACACTTGAATTTGATTTTATTTTTCCTTGTAATGCATTCGATTCTCATAGCATGTAGAAATCAAGGAACAAATCATGATATATGCTACGCTTATAGTTAACTTCTTTGATGAGATTTTTTTCTTTTTGAAATGGGGGAACATTGTGTACTTTTGTGCATATTGTCTATTTTACTAATAGGAGAAGGATTAAAAGTATATTGTCTCAGCCATTTGATTCTCATGATTAGCACATTGTGCTCCACAATCAAGCGAACGCATTTAAACACATGCTTGGTGAGAGGCAACCCACCCAGGTTAGTTTTTATTTTATTTTCCTTTTCTTTTATTTCTATTTTAAGTATGTTTGCACTATTTTTTTGGATTTGTTCTCGCACCAGGGCGGTGTGGAGCAAGTTTGGGGGAAGGTGTAGGTCATATACTAACTATCTTCCTTTTCTAGCTTTTGGTGAAAACTATTTATTTTTAGATTTATTGAGTTAAAGTTGTTGGAAACAAGGAACTTGATCTATGATGATGTTTAACCGTTTGTGAATTTGAATTCTTCTAGTGAATATTATGTTTTGCATTTATCATTATTTTATGACTTTGAAACCCTATTTTTGATTTGCATGCTCTTGAAAATTTATGCCTCTTAGGTTTTAAATACTCTCATGTTGACTTCGTTGCTTATGATGCTTAATTGGACTTAATGTCTTACCTTGGGGTCTGGTATGCATTAGATGTAGTTTTTCTTTTCAGGCCTGACATTACAGCTATTGGAAACTACGATTTCCCTCTCTCTTTCCTTCGTAAAGAAAACAAAAAGGAAAAGAGGAAAAAGTAAGAAAGGACTAGGAGTATGACGTAAAATCACATCCTCTCACGTACCCTATAGACAGGTAAGGAAGGAGTGGGAGCATGGCCCTAATCCACCTCTTAGATTTAAATAAAAATAAAAAAGAATAAGAAGTGGGAGAAGGGAGAGAAAAGAGACTAGAGGGGCCAAAGTTTTCTTGAGCATCGATAGATGTGAAATGTAAGACTTTGCATATTTTTATCGATATTTCCTAGGTAAGAATGCACTATTATATTAATCTATATAGAAAGTCAGCATATGCGAATTTAGATATTCATTGGAATTGAGATTAAGAGTAAGGAGTATGTAATGATTAAGTGGGGGAAGTAGAATAAGATTTGATGATTGTGTTTTAACTTAATAATTTGCAGATTTAATTTTAAACTCTCGATTATGAGGTCAAGTGAGTTCCCTTGTATTTTCAAACATCTTTTCTGGGTTTGGTCTTTTGTTTGCTTGAGGACAAGAAAAATACTAAGTCTGGTGGAGTCGATAACACTCGGATTTACGCTATTTAAGGTTTCACCACTTGTTTGATAGTGTTTTCAAGTGGTTTTTGGTATATTAGTTGTCTTTTCAGGGAATTGCAGGAAATAGATACGAATAATAAGAAATGGACTATTATGCGAACAAAAGAAGGCCAAAGTCCAAAGTGAAGAAGGATCGATCGATCCTTTTTGGTGAAATATTGTGCAGACCAGACCTTGGATTGATCGACCTAGGGATCGACCGATTCCCATATATGATTGATCGATCCTTCTTCACTTCAGATTTTGTCTTCTTTTGTGCGCATAATCACCCATCTAGTCTGATTCACATCCATTAACTGGAATTCCCTGGAAAAAAACCAAATATACAAAAACTACTCGAAAACGTTATAAAACAACTGGGAAAACCTTGTTAATAGCGTTAATTCAATTGTTATCATCCGTCAATATCAAACATCTGTTTTCCTTCCATTCATCTTCTTGGTTTTTAGTAAACCCTTCACTTTTCTAACTTATTATTTCAACGAAGGATTTCTAAGTTTATATTGACTTGGTGGTGTAACTCTCGGCCAAACTGTCCCATGGCTTCAAGCATCATCTTAGTTTTTCTTTCTTAAGTGCATCACAAATATTTTTTTTCCTAGTTGGCAAGGAAGATGGTTGTTGATTGATCTCATAAGAATTTTTTTTCCATTGGACCAAATGTACGAGTCATTTTCTTAGATTTCAACTCTTCAAATTCAAAATCAGTTTCATTATCCTCATCTCCATCATCACATATTTTTACAGAGTTTCTCAACTCTGCATCTTAAATATTTTTGTTATTTGCTTCATCAATAGCATTTCTACACTTTTTTTTCTTCTTCATTTGATGATATTGGACAATTGGAAGCATTCACTGGAATTCTAGCAATATGCTTTTTTTATCCTATACGCACCATACACTTCACCTTGTCGATTACTTCCATTACACAATATATTATATTCCTCACAATATATTATATTCCTAAGCAATATCTTTCGAATTTCTTTTCAAAACTGAAGTTGCTAGGGATTCATATGCGTTCATGTTAGAAACTGGATAAAAATCTATCCATAAAGAAGCTATTGTTGACGTTCCTGCAATAAATAAAAAGAAGAAATATGATGTGATTTTGGAAACTATAAATATGTGGAAGAGATAATAGCAATACATGAGACACAATTGTTCTTATATTTGTATATTCAATTTGGAGTTTATAACTCACAATCATACATACACATCCGCAATCATATAGCTTTTATAGAGTAATGTTATGTATTGTTTTGAATTTTGAGTATGGAAACATAAAATATGAAAAGTCAAAAACACAAAATCTTTACTTTGATAGAAGGTTGGTAAAGAACACAATTTTTTCCTGCTTTTTGCGTTCTTTTGCAAAGAAAAGGAGAACGAGTGTTTTTGTTGGAAATTTAGGTTTTGTCTACGTTAACTTGAATTGTAAAGTCATTTAAACTTTAGAAAAAAATTTTATATAAAAATGCAAAACAGTAAAAAAATTATGTCATTTTGGCAAAAAATTAAAATACGGCGACCATGTTTCTGATTGTTTTAAACCACATAACTAGTCGCACACAGTAAAACTACTACGTTTATCAACCACCTATTATATTGGCGGCGTCTAAAGCGTATTTTAGAACACTGATTAATCCATTGTAACTCTTAACTATTTTTAAGAAGCCATTTGAAAGTTGAACTAATGTTGACTAAGACAATCTAAATCTAATTTTAGTCAACTGTTAATTGTGATTAAACAACATTAAAAGGATGTTAAATTATATTTCTTATAGAGGACGAAGATAACACTGAGAATAAATCAATCACTGTTAATATTTTTCGTGATTGAGCTACTTTATTGTTACTTATTGTAATTTAGGGATGGATGTGAAATTATGCTTGTGTTCTTATCATTTTCTATGATGCAGTTTTTTAATTCTAATAGAGTTGTTTTGGTGGAGTTTTTTGTATAATGGTGTGGACATTGTAAAGCTCTAACATAAACATGGGAAAGCCTTCCAAAATGGCTTTTAGTATTACCAACCACTCATCTCTTTGGTTTTTGATACGTTGATATGTCATGTAACAAAATTGATTTTATTATATTGATAAGGGGATTATACCTCTGGTACTTACCAAATGTAGGAACCTCTAAAACCCCTTATTTAGACATTTAACTTGTTTCAAAAGTAGTATCAAACCAAACGCATTGGAATAATATAATTTCTATCCAACAACTCCATTATGTTAAATTTAAATTATTTTTTAGAGTTTTCCACAGTAATTCTCATGCACACAAACTCCATACTTAGTTATAGATTTATTTTGTGTCTCGTCGAGTTCTTGAAACTAGTAGCCTTGTGAAAAACATGAATGCCAACATGTACATTGTCTTGTTGGACCTCTCATAAGCTCATATAGCCATAAATGGTACATAATATTTGACTGATCACTTTGAACCTATAGTATCCCACCTCGACAACAAACATGTTGAAACACCGATGGTACATCATAAAAGTGAGTAGTTAGTTACTAAAAACCATGTGTGTTATTCCTCTTAGAAGATGTAGTAACAATTTTCTCTGCTATATCAAAGTAGTATGAGATGAAATTTTTATTTTCTTCTCTAATATATTGTTTCACAATTGAACATTCAACGTTGATTTTTTCCCTTTTTCTTGAGGTAGAACATAAATCTTTTAAACGAATACATCCACCTAAATTTCATTGACCCACCAAGTTGTGCTTACATAAATAAGTGAAATGTCAAATGCTCCATTATGTCAAAGAATGAGAGAGGGAATATATTTTTCGTTGCAAATAGTTACATCTTAAAATAAATAAATTAAATGATCAATGTCATCAAAACTCAAACTTTTGGTGCTTAGCTCGCGAAACACAATCCAACATCAACATAAAATATTAACTATAGGAAATGATTTTTTAATAGTGATATTTATTAAGAAAATTGAATATACATAAGATTGTAACATCAAAAATGGTGGGAATGAACTATGAGAAAGCGAATGGTAAGATTCATTTTCTGTTAACATGATAGTCGTGCTTTTTCAAACCATATATTTTACATCTTTCAATGTTAATACATCAACCTATGTTGGATACATGCTCATCAAAAAATTTCACCTCATCACTGAGCCACTTTAGAAATGATGTCTTGTCGGCATAAAACAATATGGATATTGGAATTGGAGTCCTACCAAAATGTAAAAGATGTAAATTTTTTTTACCAACAAAAAAATTCCAATTCTTTTCTCGAGGTCATTGTATCTTTTATTTTTTTTGGCACGTTGAAAAATATGTTAATCATGTACTATTTTTTTCAATATGCATTACATCTAGATTAAAACACTCCTCCAAGATAATATTATGCTTATGCCAATTATGGGCTACACCATATTCCTCGATGTCATTATTTATTTTCTCATTTCCACCAAAATCACTCGTTTTCTTTTATCCGTAAATGTATTCCAAGTAGTGATTCATTATCTCGTCACTTGAAGCATATTCTAGAGGATTTTTCTTCACAATATTACCCCTTATTAAACAATCTTGCATTTTGCGGTAAAAAAAATCCAATAATAAGTTAAACCAACATGTTATTTTCTTGTACGTTAGTTGGAATACATCAGTTTGATTCTTCTAACAAGGACATGCCAATCGACCATGAGTGGTCCATTCAGATTATAACACATATGTTAGAAAATCATTTATAGTCCACATTAAAATTGTGATAATTTGAAATTTTCCTTTACAAAAATATCAAACGCTTCGACCCCAATGGACCACGCTCTTGTAATTCTTCAATAAGTGGTTCAGAATAAACATCCAAACTCTTTTTCGGATGGTTTCGGCCGAGAAATAAAAAAATATATATTAGATTATAATTTATATATATATTCATCACATTTGTAGCTAGTGAAAAAAAATTACAGTCCATCAAAACAAACTCCATAAAGAAGTTCATGAGTTACATCTAAATAGTTGAAAAAGTACGTGGTCTCAAAAATTGGCTGTTTCTCATTGATCCATATAAAATTATTGTGACAAATATTTTTTCATCTGCAAAGATATAATAATAAATATGATATACCAACAATTATATATTATGTCAAATGTGAATAACTTTTATCTGTCATGTCTTGCTATAAACTTTGTGTATATACTTTATGAGATATTCGCCATACAACTACTAGTTCTAGCTAAAACTAGTTACAAATTTATTTCCTATAACTTTGCAATATGCTTGATTGTGTCATATGTTAATGTAATAGAAATTATGATATTCTAAAGGTTAAAAATTATTTTTTAATTTCATTTAAGTAAATATGTAAAATAAAATATAATTGTTCTATGTTATTATTTTTCAGATAGTTTTCTATTTTAAATAATATATAAAAAAATTATTTGTGTTTAACTATTTATAAAATGTAATGTTCTTTTATCATATATTAATATGTGTCTATATTCCCTTCTAAAATATAACTAGTTCAACCGAAAAGTTTTTCTTGTATAACTTTTAAATTATTTGAAATCATATTTTAGTTATCTTACGTAAAGTATTATATTTTTTTAATAAACCATATGCAATCATTATAATATTTAACTGTTTATGTTATACACTATGTTCTCTTTTTAGTTACAATTAATAGTTCATTATTATATGCGACTAAAAATAACTTTCTTGTTGTAACATATTTTAATTTACAATAATTATATTTTTTAAAATTTATGTTAATATGTTAAAATATACTTTTTTGAATTTTTTCTTCATAATTATATATTTTATTTTTAAATACATTTTCTTAACATTTCTTTTAGTTTTAAGCAAGTAAATTAATAACGTATTTTGCTATTTTTACATTTATATAAGTTTAAAAATAGTTTTTAACTTTCATATTTCAAATTAAATTATGTTGGTTAAGCTTTTTATTATATAAGAATTGAAACTATTAACTCTAGTTTAAGATAATAAATGTTTACTTTTGATATTAATTCCAATACGTATATTTTGATTAATTATTGTAATGTATAGTATTGTTAAAATAAGACAACTCTTAAAACTCTTTACATAAACTTTGCATTATTTTTGGTTCTTCTATACCACTGGTATATCCATCATTTTCATATTTCCATAAAAATTATATTCTTTCGGAGATTTAGTGACACCATATTTTTCCACTAAAGATTCTCCTAGTATTTCTTCACTATTAGAAATAGGCAAAAAATTTGAAACCCGAATTCAAACCTGAAATAAACTACCCAAACCAAAACTATAAAATATCCGAACGGTTATTTTTTCTAGACTTTCGATATCCGGGCCCGAACGGGTATTACCCAAAACCCAGAAAAACCTGAACGGGTACCCAATCTTATGACTATTCTATTAAATATGTAATTATGTATAAAATCATATAGCCATTAATATACTCATGGAAAAATAGATTTTAAAATTAAATTATATAATTTAGCGGAGTAATAAGCTTTTCGATATCTTATATTTATTTATACATTAAATTATATAATTAAGTTGAATAATAATAATAAGAAAATGTCTTATATCATGACAATGCATAACGATGTGACGTGTCAATATATGAGTGGATATTATGTAAGTTGACGTAAATAGTTTTACAAGACAAAATTTGTTCCTTTTATATAGTATAAAAGATTGTCATTGACCATAAAAGTTATTGCTCGAAGACATTTGTGCTTATAATTTTAGAAAACATTCAAAGATAATGTAAAATGATGAAATTCAAATATAACTAAAATTTTAGTTTGATACAATTTTTTAAGATAAAGTTATAGAAAAAATGATTTTTTCTTATTAAACTAAAAACAAAAAAAAATCAATTAACAAAATATCTTGGGTAGCTAATACCCATAGCATTTTCATGAATAATCAAATCAACAAATCTTGGGATAATTTCCAAACTATGACACCCTAAACATAAAGAAAAAGAAAAGTTAGTGAATCCATATGCAAGACGATTAGTCTCCCTATAAACGTGTGAAATACGAACTGTCGAATCCCGTGATAACAAACCGTAACACAAACATGTAACGAAGGAGAGTGATGTGAATCCCCAATACCATCTCTCAAGAAATTCTCAAGCATACTACGAATCAAAATCCATTACCAAGTATCTTGCTCCACTCTCCCAAACCACGAGTAAGCCGTAGTAAACACCCCACAATTCAACCAAAGGAGTCGAGAAAATTCCAATCTTAACCACGAAACCTTTACACCACTTCTCCTCAGCATCTCTTACCTCGCCACCAGCAGTTGCTAAACCCAGATTCTCGCATGAGGCGCCATCCGTGTTCACCGTATACTAACCAAGCTCCGGTCTTGTCCAAGAAATGATGCCTTCGAATCTCTCAGAGGACCGCCTGCCCACACAATCTTTCAGATGACATTGCAACACTTCTCGAGCCTTGTCATTAAAATTTTTTGTGAGATCTCGACATTTAACTAGCTCACCAAACACATGGCCACAACGCCACTTCTAACTCCACCAAATCGTCATTGAAAACAACATAGACCATTTAGAATCGTATGACAGTTACCCATCACCTAAGTTACCATATCCAACTAAAGAGGTATGCATCAAAAAACCATTATCGTCGTTCTTGAGGTAATGTTTGCCGCCAAATCCCTTCAATGGAAAGGCAATCTTTCAGGATATACATTGTAGATTTATCTCTCGATTTGCATACCTGACAAATAATCGAGTCACACAACCTTTGTCTCCTTCATTCAACATTAATCATAATACGTTGATTCACAACAAGCCAAATGAAGAGCTTTACCCGCTCTATCCCTACAAGCTACCATATATGATCATAGAACACCTTCTTATTATGTCCTGCTACCAATGATCGAGTGAGATAGCGATAGGCAGAGCTTACAGAAAACTCATAGTTCGATGTCTCACTCTAAGCTAACCTATCCATAGCACCAGTCACATCATCTAGTACCACAATCATTCATCAGAGACGAGAAGCTTCATCCAGATATAGGCCAATTTGATTCCGTCTCCAGCTTTGCCCAGTCTGCCATAAATCATATGCTTTCGAACCAATAGATTTAGCTGGTACATCGTGAACAACCAATTCTATTAATGGAGTATTTGATGCCCATTTATCCCTCCAACAAAAATATGCTATGGCCAGTTACCATTACCCACCATAAACCTGAGAACACCATACACCGCAAGCTCACTGCAACACAACGTCACATAACACTCCAATTACTTTTCGCTACTTCATATGAGACACCATCAACCTGTCCAAGCTTATACTTACTTCTCAAGACTCTAGCCCAATAGCTTGAATCATCTACCAACAGTCTCCAGCCTACTTTAGAGAGTAGAGCAAGATTCATATCCTTTGCTTTCCTAATCCCAAGCCCACCATCCTTCTTAGGCATACATTCTCTCTTCTTCTCAATAGAGGGTCCCCATAGAAAATTACTTGAGATCTTAATAAACTTCTCCAATAAAGATATTGGCAAGTGGATGGAACTCATCGTGTGCACCAAAATTGATGATAATACTACCTTCGTAAGAGTCACTCTACCCGCGAAACTCAAAAATCTATCTTTCCATCCCGAAAGATTTGATGTTAACTTCTCTGCTACATCACCAAAAGTATCCTTGTTGATACACTTATGGAGTATCGAAATTCCAAAATATTTCCCAAGGTCCCTCATGACTTGAATCTTACTCGCTATACTGATTGAATTCTCAAACTCCCGACTAACATTGTTGGAGAAGTAAATTTTGGACTTTGCCAAACTTACTTTCTGAACAAAGGCGACAAAAAAAACCACTCAAGAACATTTCGAATCACATGCAATGTGATACCGAAGCCTAAAAAAAGTATAATGTCATCAGCGAAGCAAATGTGAAACAAAGGCGCTCCCCGACGAGATAAACAAATCGGTTACCATTGTTTGTCCTTTTTGGCCGACTCAACTAATGAATTTCCTTGCCGAAGCCCTCTTAGTGGCTATGTCTTTCCACCATTCCATAACACACTCATATATTCACCTTTAACACTACTCAATATCCAAGAAACACAATGTTCTGGTAATCTAGCTGCAAGGAAAGTGTCATCTAAGAGATTACATTGTATACAATCATATGCTCTCTCCATATCCAACTTCAAAATCATTCAACCCTTCCTACCCTTCTTTCGACACATTGTGATGTGTTCATAGACGAACCAAAACCTGAACCAGAGCTTAACCTGAGCAGCTTGAACCTGAAGGAAGGATCATGAGATCTAAAGCAAGGGAGCTTGCGCAACAATCCCACGTGATGCTACATTCGAACCTAGAAGATCAAGCCTGCGAAATATATCAGTTGTTCAGGCTTGTCAACCCACAAGAACCAGATATCTGATCGGTTAGCTAAGTGGGTAATTCCTGCACTCTTTTTTCCTTAGTAGAGTTGATCGCCTTTTTCCCACCTTGGGTTTTTGGTCACTCACTAAGGTTTTAATGAGGCAAGTTATCCACTTTCGTTAAAGCTTTCTGAAAGGATATTTGGCATAAGTATTCTATATACTTGGCAAAATAAGAAGCCTTCTAGAAGCTGAAACTTACCTTCCAAGGCACAACTTCAAGACACTTTCCTTTTAAATTACAAACCTTGTTGTTTTCTTAGAACTTTGAAGTTGTTTTTCTTTTAAAGGCTTGCACGCTTCGTAGTTTTGGGTTATGTTAGAAAGTCCTAGGCTCATGTGCCTTTATTTACAAGTTTCGAACTCTCTTTGTTTCTTAGAAAATTTTTACCGTCAAAACCAGTTTGTTCTTGGAACATCCATCGAAACTATTGCTCATAGGATTAAGAATCCCGGATATTCTATATCTGTAAGAGATTCAGAAAGCCTACAACCTTGATTGATTATTCCATAAATCAATAAAGCTTTTTCCATCACTTTTCCATTATATTTTCTACCACAAAACCATTGAATCCTCCTTTGCAAATCAATTCCATCAAGTTTTCCAACAAGCTTCGGCCATGTCACATAAACCGCAACCACCAAGCATTTACTCGAGCCGTGAATCCGAGACAAGGGCTGTCCGTTTGTCTCCTTAGCGTCTTGAGCTGCATCTGAGGCCTTCAACCCTCGTGCTGCTCCTGTCCGTGCCCATACCGTGAGACCAGCCCCATTCCGACATTCCCTTGCATCACAACCTGTCCGAGACCATTGATTAAGTCGTTGTCCCATTGTTGTCGAACCATTGTCCTTGTTGTCAAGCCTTTCATAAGAGTTAGGATCCGGGATCGTATCAGGTGGTATCAGAGCCAACTCTGTACCAAAGGCTGAGCAATCTCTAAAACCCTAGTCTCCTTTTTCCTTATTATTTTCGACAAATTGTCTAAGAACCCTAGGTTGCATCTAGAACGATTAAAGAATCATAATATTGAATAGATTAGGATATTAAGTTGTTTAATTTAGTACTTTGCATATATATCACCTAGAATTACTCAGAATAATCAACCTGAAATCGATTGTTCTATGTTTGTTGATTGATTTGTGAGAACCCATTACTTGTGCAAGTTTCTTGGTATTTCAGGTACCATGGAACTTTCAGCAGAAGCTATGGAGTCTTTGAACAAGTTCATGAGTCAACAAATCAAACACAACAATGTTGTTCTACTACAACATATTGAGCTACTCAATGAAAAAGTAGACACCATCAGCTAAAGAAAAAGAAAAGAAGTCGGACTGATGGTCATTCGTCTTCAACTCCTACCCCTTCAGAAGCTAACCGAATTGCAAAAGGAAAAGCACATATTGGAGAGACATCTAGACGAACCAAGGGAGGTCCGACCATCAGAACCAATTCTGGTCCGAAAGTGCATAGAGGTCAAGAGCCACACCGAACCTACCTTGGAACGGATCATGAGTATTCTGAAGAAGAAGAGGTTTCAGACCATAGCTATGGTAGCACTATCCGACCTAGAGGTCCACTAAGACATGATCGAGACTTCTTTGATCATGCACATCAGCAATTGAAGCATATCAAGATCAAGTTCCCATCGTTCCTAGGCACTAATGAACCTGAAGTCTATCTTGACTAGGAAAGGAAGATGGAATCAAACTTCCTATGCCAAGGAACATACAACATCAACAAAGTCAAAATCACTGTCTCTGAATTCAGTGGTTATGCTTTGTTGTGGTGGGAACAATTGGGAGTCATTAGATCAAGATCTTGAGAGCCTCCTATAACTACTTGGGATGAGCTAACGATTCAGATGAGGCGGAAATTTGTTCTAGCCTATTATCATCGTGAGATATTGAGCAAGCTACGCAAGCTAGTTCAAGGAACAAGAACCGTTCAAGATTATTTTCAGGAGCTTGAGACTTTATTAATCCGAGCATATCTAAGTGAAGGTGAAGACATTTTTATGTCTCGGTTTCTAGGAGGTCTCAACCGAGATATCCAAGACAAGTTAGAGCTTCAGAGTTATCAAGATATCGAATAGATGGTTCACAAAGCTGAACTATTCGAAGCTCAGAATAAGAGACGGTTTACCAAACCAAGCTTTACACCAGCAGCCTCAAAACCGAAGGACTTTTCTAACAATAGACCCAATTTCAATTCGAAACCAACTCAGCCTAGAGAAGAACACAAAAACGCTGAGGTAAAACCGAGAACTGGAACTAATCTAAGTGGTACTTGGTGTTTCAAGTTTCAAGGCATAGAACTTTACTCCAGAGATTGTCCCAACAAGAAGGTATTCCTTCTCAGAGATGATGGAGAGATAATTCCTCCAGAGGAATCAGACAATGGATCCGAAACTGAAGAAGAAGAAGCATCTGCGGCAGTAGGTGAACTCCTAGTTGCAAGACGAACTTTAAGTGTTCAAAATCAGCTTGAAGAGACATGACAAAGGGAGAATTTATTCCACACTCGATGCTTCATACACTCCAATGTCTTCTCTTTGATGATTGATGGTGGAAGCTGTACAAACGCATCAAGTGAAGTCATGGTTCAGAAGCTCAACCTGAAGACTATTCCTCATCCACATCCACAAGCTACAATGGCTTAACGATGGAGGAGCTCTGACCGTAACTCACCAAGTCTTAATCAACTTTTCGATAGGCAAGTATGAAGATGAAGTGCTATGAGATGTGTTGCCAATGGGGTCGAGCCATGTTCTTCTAGGAAGACCTTGGCAATATGATCGGAAAGTCATACATGACGGGTTTACCAATAAGGACAACTTCGAATTCAAAGGTAGAAGAATCACGCTGGTTCCACTCACTCCTACCAAAATCTATCAAGATCATATGCAAGTGAAGCAAAAAGAGAAGGACAAGATTTCGACCAGCCTCTACATAAACCACAATGAGTTCTCTAAACTTTATGATTCTGAACTTACATGTTTTTTATTCATCTGTAAAGATGTTGTTGAGATCACTAACCCAACATAGGAGTTACCTAGTGGAATGAATGAGTTATTGCAGGAATATAGTGATGTTTTTCCTGAAGAAATTCCGCAGGGTCTTCCTCCAATACGTGGGATAGAGCATCAGATCGATCTAGTTCCCGATTCAGATCTACCAAACTGACCAGCATATCGCACCAATGCAACCGAGACCAAAGAGCTTCAGAAACAAGTAGAAGATCTCCTTAGCAAAGGACATATTCGAAAGTCTCTAAGCCCATGTGCTGTCCCAGTTTTGCTTGTACCAAAGAAAGACGGAACCTGGCGATTTTATGTAGATTGTCGCGCTATCAACAACATAACGGTGAAGTACCAACATCCAATCCCGAGATTGGATGATATGTTAGACGAGCGGAGTGGATCTACAATCTTCACCAAAATTGATCTGAGGAGTGGTTATCACCAGATAAGAATGAAATAAGATGATGAATGGAAGACGGCGTTCAAGACTAAACAAGGACTCTAGGATTGGCTGGTGATGCCATTCGGTCTCACAAACGCCCCAAGTACATTCATGCGCCTCATGAATCACGTCCTTTGGAGATTCATCGGAGTATATGTGGTGGTATACTTCAATGATATCCTCATCTATAGCAAGGGTTTGCAAGAACATCTAACTCATATCAAATATGTTTTGGACATTTTAAGATCTGAATGTTTATTTGCGAATCGAGCCAAGTGCTAATGAAGTGGTTTTTCTAGGCTTTGTTGTTAGTTCAGAAGGAGTTAAAGTAGATGACAAAAAGATCAAAGCAATCAGAGATTGGCCGAGCCCAACTAATGTCAGCAAAATCAGGAGTTTCCATGGATTAGCTGGTTTTTACCAAAGATTCGTGCGTGACTTTAGCACCATCGCAGCCCCTCTCACAGAGATCATCTAGAAAGACGTTGAATTTGAATGGGAGGAATATCAAGAACTAGCCTTTCAGGCTTTAAAAGAGATGCTTATCAATTCACCTATTTTAATATTGCCTGATTTTATGAAAACTTTTGAGATTGAGTGTGATGCTTCTGTTGTAGGAATAGGTGTTGTTCTAACTCAGGATAAGAAGCATGTGGCGTTTTTCAGTGAGAAGTTAGGAGGTTCAACATTGAACTACCCAACCTACGACAAAGAGATCTATACTCTCGTTAGAGCTCTACAAGTGTGGTAGCACTATCTCTTACCGAAAGAGTTCGTGATCCACACAGACCATGAATCGCTGAAGCATCTTAAAGGTCAGCAAAAGTTGAACAAAAGACATGGTCGTTGGATCAAATTCATTGAGACATTCTCTTATGTCATAAAGTACAAGAAAGGTAAGGACAATGTAGTCGCAGATGCATTGTCCCGCAGGTACACTCTTCTATCTACTTTGATGTCTAGGATATTAGGATTTGAATATATTCAGGAGCTTTATAAGGCTGATCCAGATTTTAAAGATGTATATGTCAAATGCTCTAAGTTTGCTTTTAAGAAGTTTTATAGGCAATCAAGTTATCTCTTTTACTGCATTCAATTTTGCATTCCCCAAGGCTCAATCCGAGAGTTATTAGTGAGAGAAGCTCACGTTGGAGGACTTGCTGGTCACTTCGATATAACCAAGACGCTCCTCGGACTACAATCCAAGTTCTATTGGCCGAATATGAAGAAGAATGTTGAGAGGATTTGCGAAAGATGTGCAACATGCAAGCTAGCCAAGATCAAATCGCATACCGGGTTATATACTCCTATCCCTATCCCTTCTCAACCATGGACTGATATATCAATGGATTTTGTGATTGGATTGCCTCGGACCAGAAATGGTCGAGATTCGGTATTTGTTGTTGTTGACAGGTTCAACAAGATGGCACACTTCATAGCTAGTCACAAGACTGATGATGCTGTGAGTGTAGCTAATCTATTTTTCAAAGAAGTTGTAAGGCTGCATGCAATGCCTAAGACAATAGTTTCAGACCGTGACACCAAGTTTCTGAGCCACTTTTGGCGAACTCTTTGGGCGAAACTAGGAACAAAACTCCAATTCTCTACAACTTGTCATCCACGAACCGATGGACAAACAGAAGTTGTCAACAGATCATTATCAATGCTTTTAAGAGCCATGATCAATAGCAATCTCAAGGCTTGGGAAGACTGTCTCCCTCACGTGGAATTTGCTTACAATCACGCTAAGCATTCTTCAACTCTATTTTCTCCTTTTGAAATTGTTTATGGTTTTAATCCCAATTCCCCTCTAGACTTGATTCCTTTTCCTGAGGGAGAACGTTGTAGTTTCGATGGCAAAAAGAAAGTAGAACATATTCGAAAGCTACATGAACAAGCTAGGATCAACATTGAGAAGAAGACGCAGCAATATCAAAAGCATGCCAACAAAGGGCGGAAGAAGATGCTGTTTGAAGTTGGCGATATGGTTTGGCTTCATTTGCGCAAGGACATATTTCCAGAAGAGAGAAAGTCTAAGCTGAAGCCGCAAGTTGATGGTCCCTTCGAAGTCATTCAGAAGATCAACGACAATGCCTACAGACGCGACTTAAAAGGGAAGTATCAAACCTCTAGTTCCTTCAATGTTTCTGATTTGATTCCTTATATTGCAGATTCCGATTTGAGGCCAAATCATTTTCAAGAAGGGAGGATGATGGAATCATAGACGAACTAGAACTTGAACCAGAGCTTGAACCAGAGCAGCTTGAACCTGAAGGAAGGATCACGAGATTTAAAGCAAGGGAGCTGGCGCAACAAGCCCACGTGATGCTACATTCGGACCTAGAAGATCAAGCCTGCGAAACATATCAATTGTTCAGGCTTGTCAACCCAAAAAACCCAAATATCTGATCGGTTAGCTAAGTGGATAATTCCTGCACTCTTTTGTCCTTAGTAGAGATGATCGCCTTTTTCCCACCTTGGGTTTTTGGTAAATCACTAACGTTTTAACGAGGCAAGTTATCCACTTTCATTAAAGCTTTTTGAAAGGATATTTGGCATAAGTATTCTATATACTTGGCTAAATAAGAAGTCTTCTAGAAGCTGAAACTTACCTTCCAAGGCACAACTTCTAGAAGCTGTCCTTTTAAATTACAAACCTTGTTGTTTTCTTAGAAATTTTAAGTTGTTTTTCTTTTAGAGGCTTGCACGCTTCGTAGTTTTGGGTTATGTTAGAAAGCCCTAGGCTCATGTACCTTTATTTACCAGTTTCGAACTCTCTTTGTTTCTTAGCAAAGTTTTAACGTCAAAATCAGTTTGTTCTTGGAACATCCATCGAAACTATTGCTCATAGGATTGAGAATCCCGGATATTCTATATCTGTAAGAGATTCAGAAAGCCTACAACCTTGATTGATTAGTCCATATATAAATCAAGATTTTTCCATTACTTTTCCATTCTGTTTTCTACCACAAAACCATCGAATCCTCCTTTGCAAATCAATTCCATCAAGTTTTCCAATAAGCTTCGGCCATATCACATAAACCGCAACCATCAAGCATTCATCCGAGCCGTGAATCCGAGACAAGGTCTGTCCATTTTGCTCCTTAGCGTCTTGAGCTGCATCCGAGGCCTTCAACCCTCGTGCTGCTCCTGTCCATGCCCATACCGTGAGACCAGCCCCATTCTGACGGTCCCTTGCATCACAACCTATCCAAGACCATTGATTAAGTCGCTGTCCCATTGTTGTCGAACCATTGTCCTTGTTGTCAAGCCTTTCAACAGAGTTAGGATCCAGGATCGTATCACATACACTGAACAACTTCCTGATCAACAACAACGTTATCAGTACACAAGCGCCTCCGAATAGAAATTGAGTGCGTCAGACCTATCAAAACCGGCATAACTCTCTATAGTCTCAACATCATGGTCTTTGTAATTATCTTAAAAGTAATATAACATAGACTAATAGGTCGAAACTATGTGATACGTTCCAGTTGCGCCACCTTACCAATCAAAACAACCAAAGCGTCATTAAGTCCCAAGGGTATAATTCCCATTCTGGAAAAAAATTCAATACAAGATTTGTAACTGATTGCCTAACTATATCCCATCAATCCAAATACCGGTTGAAAACCATCATGCCCAGGAGCCTTGAAGTGACCCATGCTCCTTACTGATCTTTCAACATCGTAGACCGAAAACGATGTATTCAATGAAGCTAACTCATTCTCCGCAAGGCAAGTGAAACCTGTTGCTGGTAATTGAACTGAGGAGACAACGATATCATCAGGCGAATACAAACGCTTATAATACTCAATCACCATTTTATCAAGCTCCATCGTCTATGTAACCCAACATTCCTCATCATCTCTTAACATATTAGCTGAATTCCTTCTCCTCCGAATGATCGTCTATGTGTGAAATAATTTTGTATTTCAATCTTTCAATGCTATCCATTTCTCTCTTGATTTTTGGAACCAAATAAGTTCCTTCTGTTCAAGAACACCATTCAACTCATCTATCAAAGTTGCATCCTTATTAATCAACTCCTTGGACTGTCCAACCTCAGTAGGGACTTGTATATCTTTAATCTCATCTATTAACTTTTCTTTTCTTCTTGACATGTTCCCAAAACATTCCTTTGTTCCACTTCCATAATGTTTTCTATAAAGATTTTAAAGCTTTCAGAGTGGTTACGTTATGTTTCCATAACGTAGCACCAAGCTCTTTAAAACCATCATGATGTCACCAAGTCGCCTCAAACCAAAACAGATGTCGACGTGGATCACGGTTACCAATCAGGCATAGTTGAACATACACCGGTGTATGGTCTGATGCGAAGAAAGGAAGGTGAGTAACATTGGCCTCTTGCCACTTGAGTCTTACTTGACCACAAAATAAAACATGATCTAGACGCTTTTCAATGTAAATCCTCTCTGTTCCACCACATCATTTACTTGCCGTCATTAATTAGAGACGAGAAGCTTCATCCATATACGAACCAATTTGATTCCACCTCCAGCCTTGCCTAGTCTGCCATAAATCATATGCATTCAAACCAATAGATTCAGCTGGTACATCGTGAACAACTGATTCCATTAATGGAGTATTTGAAGCCCGTTTATCCCTCCATAAAAGTATACTATGGCCATTTCCCATTATCCACATTAAACCCAAGAACACCACACACCGCAAGCTCACTGCAACACAACGCCACAGAATACTCCAATTACTTTGCGCTACTCGCTATGAGACATCATCAACCTGTCCAACCTTATACTTACTTCTCAAGACTCTAGCCCATTAGCTTGAATCATCTACCAACATTCTCCAGCCTACTTTAGAGAGTATAGCAAGATTCATATCCTTTGTTTTCCTAATCCCAAGTCCGCCATCCTTCTTAGGCATATATTCTCTCTTCTTCTCAATAGAGCTTCCCCATAGAAAATTACTTGAGATCTTAATCAACTTCTCCAATCAAGATATTGGCAAGTGGATGGAACTCATCATGTGAACCGAAATTGATGATAACACTGCCTTCGTAGAAGTCAGTCTACCCTCGAAACTCAAAAATCTATCTTTCCATCCCGAAAGCTTTGATGTTAACTTCTCTACTACATCACCAAAAGTATCCTTATTGATATATGTATGGAGTATCAGAAATCCAAAATATTTCCCAAGGTCCCCCATGACTTGAATCTGACTCGCT
Source organism: Iberis pinnata (assembly GCA_900406425.1). Taxonomy (NCBI): domain Eukaryota; kingdom Viridiplantae; phylum Streptophyta; class Magnoliopsida; order Brassicales; family Brassicaceae; genus Iberis; species Iberis pinnata. The sequence continues at coordinate 24,170 of OVBE01000890.1, forward strand.
GTACTGATTGAATTCTCAAGCTCCCGACTAACATTGTTGGCGATGTAAATTTTGGACTTTGCTTAATTTACTTTCTGACCCGAGGCAACAAAAAACCACTCAAGAACATTTTGAATCACATGTATATGTGATACCGAAGGCTCAGCAAAAAGTATGATGTCATCAGCGAAGAAAATGTGAGACAAAGGCGCTCCCCGACGAGATAAACAAATTGGTTGCCATTGTTTGTCCTTTATGGCCGACTCAACTAAGTGGAAATTACGTTCTAGACATAAGAGGAACATATACAGAGATAACAAATTTCCTTGTCGAAGCCCTCTTAGTGGTTGAAAAGCCTATGTCTTTCCACCATTCCATAACACACTCATAGATGCACCTTTAACACTACTCAATATCCAAGAAACCCAATGTTCCGGTAATCTAGCTGCAAGGAAAGTTTCTTCTAAGAGATTCCATTGTATACAGTCATATGCTTTCTCCAAATCCAACTTCAAATCATTCAAACCTTCTTTCGACACATAGGCTGAACAACTTCCAGAGCAAAAACAATGTTATCACTACTCAAGCGCCTCAAAATAAAAATTGAGTGCGTCAGACCTATCAAAACCGGCATAACTCTCTATAGTCTCAACATCATGGTCTTTGTAATTATCTTAAAAGTAATATAACATGGATTCATTGGTCGAAACTATGTGATACGTTCCAGTTGAGTCACCTGACCAATCACAACGACCAAAGCGTCATTAAGTCCCAAGGGTATAATTCCCATTCTGGAAAGAATCCAATACGAGATTTGTAACTGATTCCCTAACTATATCCCATCAATCCAAATTTGAAAACCATCATGCTCAGGAGCCTTGAAGTGACCCATGCTCCTTACTAATCTTTCAACATTGTTCACCATAAACATTGTATTCAACGAAGCTAACTCATTCTCCGCAATGCAAGTAAAACCTGTTGATGGTAATTGAACTGAGGAAACAACGATATCATCAAGCAAATACAAAAGCTTATAAGACTCAATCATGATTTTCTCAAGCTCCATCGTCTATGTAACCCAACGGTCCTCATTATCTCTTAACATATCAACCGAATTTCTTCTCCTCCGAATGATCGTCAATGTGTGAATTTTTTTTTTTTCCAATCTTTCAATGCTATCCATTTCACTCTTGATTTTTGGAACCAAATAAGTTCCTCCTGTTCAAGAACACCATTCAACTCATCTATCAAAGTTGCTTCCTTATTAATCAACTCCTTGGACTGTCCAACCTCAATAGAGACTTGTATATCTTTAATCTCATCTATTAACTTTTCTTTTCTTCTTGACACGTTCCTAAAACATTCCTTGTTCCACTTCCATAATGTTTTCTATAGAGATTTTAAAGCTTTCGGAGTGGTTACGTTATGTTTCCATGACGTAGCACCAAGCTCTTTAAAACAAGCCGCCTCAAACCAAAACAGACGTCATCATGGATCACGGTTCCCAATCGGGCATAGTTGAACATACACCGGTGTATGGTCTGATGCGAAGAAAGGAAGGTGAGTAACATTGGCCTCTTGCCACTTGAGTCTTACTTGACCACAAAATAAAACATGATCTAGACGCTTTTCAATGTAAATCCTCTCTGCTCCACCACGTCATTTACTTGTCGTCATTAATTAGAGACGAGAAGCTTCATCCATATACGGGCCAATTTGATTCCATCTCCAACCTTGCCTAATCTGCCATAAATCATATGCTTTCAAACCAATAGATTCAGCTGGTACACCGTGAACAACCGATTCCATTAATGGAGTATTTGAAGCCCGTTTATCCCTCCAGAAAAGTATACTATGGCCAGTTACCATTACCCACATTAAACCCGTGAACACCACACACCGCAAGCTTATTGCAACACAAAGCCACAGAACACTCTAATTACTTTTCTCTACTCGTTATGATACGTCATCAACCTGTCCAAGCTTATACTTAATTCTCAAGACTCTAGCCCATTAGCTTGAATCATCTACCAACAGTCTCCAGCCTACTTTAGAGAGTAGTGAAAGATTCATATCCTTTGATTTCTTAATCCCAAGCCCACCATCCTTCTTAGGCATACATTTTCTCTTCTTCTCAATAGAGCTTCCCCATAGAAAATTACTTGAGATCTTAATCAACTTCTCCAATAAATATATTGGAAAGTACCGAAATTGATGATAACATTGCCTTAGTAAGAGTCACTCTACCCGCAAAAGTCAAAAATCTATCTTTCCATCCCGAAAGCTTTGATGTTAACTTCTCTGCTACATCACCAAAAGTATCCTTGTTGATACACTTATTGAGAATAAGAATTCAAAAATATTTCCCAAGGTCCCTCATGGCTTGAATCTAACTCGCTGTACTGATTGAATTCTCAAGCTCCCGACTACCATTGTTGGAGAAGTAAATTTTGGACTTTGCTAAACTTACTTTCTGAACCGAGGAGACAAAAAACCACTCAAGAACCTTTCGAATCACATGTATATGTGATACCAAAGCCTCAACAAAAAGTATAATGTCATCAGCGAAGAAAATGTGAGACAAAGGCATTCCTTGACGAGATAAACAAATCGTTTGCCATTGTTTGTCCTTTATGGCCGACTCAATTCAGTGGCAAATACGTTCTAGACATAAGAGGAACATATACAAAGATAACGAATATCCTTTCCGAAGCCCTCTTAGTGGTTTAAAATCCTCTGTCTTTCCACCATTCCATAACACACTCATAGATGCACTTTTAACACTATTCATTATCCAAGAATCCCAATGTTCTGGTAATCTAGCTGCAAGGAGAGTGTCTTCTAAGAGATTCCATTGTATACAGTGATATGCTTTCTCCAGATTCAACTTCAAAAATCATTCAACCCTTCCTACCCTTCTTTCGACACATAGACTGAACAACTTCCAGAACAACAACAACGTTACCAGTACGTAAGCGCCTCAGATTAAAAATTGAGTGCGTCGGATCTATGAAAACCGGCATAACTCTCTATAGTCTCAACATCATGGTCTTTCTAATTATCTTAAAAAGAATATAACATAGACTAATATGTCGAAGCTATGTGAGACGTTCCAGTTGAGCCACCTTACCAATCAAAACAACCAAAGCGTCATTAAGTCCCAAGGGTATGATTCCCATTTTGGAAAAAATCCAATACGAGATTTGTAACTCATTGCCTAACTTTATCCCATCAATCCAAATACCGGTTGAAAACCATCATGCCCAGGAGCCTTGAATTAACCCATGCTCCTTACTGATCTTTCAACATCGTTCGCCGTGAACGCTGTATTCAACGAAGCTAACTCATTCTCCGCAAGGCAAGTGAAACATGTTGCTGGTAATTAAATTGAGGAGACAACGATATCATCAAGCGAATACAAACGCTTATAATAATCAATCATCATTTTCTCAAGCTCCATCGTCTATGTAACCCAACGGTCCTCATCATCTCTTAACATATCAACCAAATTTCTTCTCTTCCGAATGATCGTCGATGTGTGAAAAAGTTTTTATTTCAATCTTTCAATGCTATCCATTTCTCTCTTGATTTTTGGAACCAAATAAGTTCCTCTTGTTCAAGAACATCATTCAACTCATCTTTCAAAGTTGCTTCCTTATTATTCAATCCTTGGACTGTCCAACCTCCTCTATATCTTTAATCTCATCCATTAACTTTTCTTTTCTTCTTGACCCGTTCCCAAAACATTCCTTGTTCCACTTCCATAATGTTTTCTATAGAGATTTTAAGGCTTTCACCAAGCTCTTTAAAACCATCATGATGTCACCAAGCCGCCTCCAACAAAAACATACGTCGACATGGATCACGGTTCCCAATCGGGTATTGTTGAACATACACCGGTGTATGGTCTGATGCAAAGAAAGGAAGGTGAGTAACCTTGGCCTCTTGGCACTTGAGTTCTACTTGACCACAACATAAAACATGATCTAGACGCTTTTAAATGTAAATCCTCTCTGTTCAACCAAGTCTCCAAGTGAATATGTTGTCAATAAAATCCATATCAATCAAAAATGATTCGTTGATCCAATTTCCAAAATTCAAGGAATCAACCGATAATCTCCCTCTTCCACCTGAGCGTTCATCCATTCTGACAATAGTATTAAAGTCTCCACTCACAATCACTAGATCATTAGTACTATCAAGAACCACTTTCAACATCGACCACAAACCACTCCAGCAACTTACCGACGGAGCCGCATAAACCAATATAATATGCAAGCATTCCTCTACCCACCAAATACTTGCATGAATATATTGGTTAGTCGACACCATGATAACTAACTCTTTAACACTCAACCCCCATAATAACCATACACCCCGCTCTGACCTATTGCATCAACTCGGAATGAGTTTTCAAAACCCAAAGCATGACAAATCCCTCTCATTGTATTACCAAATACTTGCATGAATATATTGGTTAGTCGACCCCATGATAACTACTCTTTAACACTCGACCCCCATAATAACCATAGGCCCCGCTCTGACCTATTGCATCAACTTGGAATGAGTTTTCAAAACCTAAAGCATGACAAATCTCTCTCACTGTATCACCTCAAGCATGAGTCTCAAAGATTTCGAGAATATCCGTATCGTATTTATATATATATGATCGATCGTTGAAAATTACGTTAATTCGCCACCGGCAATTCCATAATAAGCAATTCATTAAGATAATCTCTATCCAAACAAGAACCACCGGGGAATACTCCTATGCTGAAGTTGAAACCACCTTACTTGAAGGTGGAGTATCACGCGTAGCCTCTTCCATAACTACCTTATTCTCGAATAATGTACTAACGTTCTTCACATCAGCCAGCTTCATCACCCAGTTTTAAAGCTTTGCCTTTATCATACACATCACCTTCCCATCCTACATATGTCCTCTCTACACGTAATCTCTTCCTTGACGGCGAGAGCTCAACTTCCCCTCAGGTTGGGCCAAAGACCAAGCCTCTACTTGGTATATTTGGAGTATTTCGTGTACCATGCTTTCCAATCTCTCTTTGAAAACCATTTTTTAGCTCTCGTGCCATCTCTAACACCATGCTTCATAACAACTTTTGGTGTATTCACAACTCCTTCACCAACAAAATTGAAAAAAAAAAATTCTTTTTAACCAAAGCCGAAGGATGTTCATTCTCCTTATTTCCACCTGTCATTAGTCGATTACTTTTATGACTTTGCACAATTTCCATCATATCTAGCTGATCAAATCTATTCGACGTCCTCACAATTATAACATTCTCATTGTTAGCCACATCAGACAACGCCTTCATTTGACTTCCTTCTAGAATTGCCTAAGTAGTCTTCAAACTATTGACCCTTGTTCCACCTATTCAAAGTTTTTTCACACTAATGAAACCTTCTCTATATGTGGCATTCCCCTCTTCACCACTTCTTACATCTTGGCTTCCCGAACGAGTCTCCTGAGGGACCATTCTCCCCGGAAAATGTTTAACCATGTGACCATAAATTTCACATTTAGCAAAAAAATTCGGTAATCCTTCATAAGATACAAAGTATCTTTCTCCATTAATTACCACAATTTCCTTTAAAGGAGCCTTGAGATTCACTTCAACACAAATCCTAGCAAAACTTGCTCTTTCAATATTTAGAGTTGTCAAATTCACCTTCACCGGCTTCCCAATCTCCTTAGAGCATCTCTATCAGGGTATGTACAACGCCGGTCCAATGTTTATGGATGTCCTACGCAATTTTTGTAAGTGTGCCCTTATATATATTTCAAAATCGTAAATACTAAAATATAAAAAACATAATTTTTAACATAATAAAACCTTAAAGTTACACAACACATTATATAGAAAAGAGTAATAAACAAAAATAAAATGTTACTGGTGAAATATAGCTCTCTTAACACTTTTTCCTGCAAATTCATTCATTAAGCTCATGTAATCAAGTTTTTCAACAATAGATGTCTCAATTGATAGTAAAGCAAGCCCGTTTAATCTCTCTTGTGACATGGTAGAACGCAAATAGTTCTTGATCAGCTTCAACTTAGAAAAGCTCAAGCATTTCAATAGGTATTCGAACTTCCTCTGGTATTCCTTCTCGAAGAATTTTTAGTTCCAAAAATAAATCTTCACCAACTATGTCAGAGTGAATATCATTAGTCAAAAAAGCCTCCAAATTCATACATGATGTTCTCAAACTATCATAAATTGCTGATGTTAATTTCCTTAAGTCAAACAAAAAACCAAAAATATGCTCGTACCTTTGGAATTGTTCAAATCTTGACTCAAGAGAAACCAAAGCTTGATCCATTAGTATATTGAAGTACTCAATTCTAAAGCTCTCTTCTGGTTGTAGTAAAATGTTTTCATCAGCTATCTTGGTGTCCTCATCGTAGTGCTTTTTTCTCCTAATGATACGCTTTTTATTCATAGGAAATTTAGCTTCAATCTCCATACAACTGCAATTTTTCTAGCCTTAGACTTTGCTTCTTCAGGTCATGTCTCTCAATATTTATGAAATTATGCTACAAGCCCCTTCAATTGGTGAATCGCAGCATCAATATCAATATTTTTTATTTCAAGATCTTGGTTACAATATTAACAACAGACAGAAGGTCGTACCAAATAACCATACGAAACAATAATTCAAAACCTCCAATTCCATGTGTTTCGCTTAAAGCAAGTGACTCAGCTTCACTTCGCGTTTTTAGATCATCAGTACTTTCAGTCAAGTAAAGTAAAGCTTCTCTAATTTAAAAAGTTCCACAAATATTGAAATCATGAAAATGTACAATAATTTTTTAATTTAATATATATATATATATATATATTTATATATATTTTTAAGTGCCCCCAACTATTGGATGTCCTAATCGGTTGCTTATGTGGCTTACCCTATGGACCGGCCCTGGGTATGTATAGAATATTTTAAAAAAGTTTTTATGTATTTTAAACCTCAAAAAAATTAAAATATACAAAATTTGATAAGAATCGAGGAAATTTAAGATACCTTTTAGAACTCATACCTGCTTTTTTTGGGTGCTGAAAAACAAAACTAAAAAATTTTGGGGTTGAAGTGGTGTCTCGCAAAACACAAAGAAAAACCTAAAATGTCTCTCGACGGCGACCAAAAGGCGATTGATCTTCGAAGGCAACATCTAGAGATCGCCGGTGAACTGGAGATTTTTTCCGTCTGAGATGATGTCTACGTGTTGGGGAGATCAGAAGGAGTAGTCTTTACACGGTAAGCTAGGGGTGTGGCGTTAAAGGGAACCCATTTGTTGCAGCTGGAGGAGTAAAAGGCATTATCGAGTTATTGATGTCAACAATGAAATGATTCATAAGATTATAGATGTTCTATGTACACTACCATATCAGTAAATTTCTTTGATTGTATAAATCTTTGCTTGCGAATGTGCAGAGACTTGTGGGAACGGGGATTCAGTGAACGAAATCATAACACAATCTTTGAAACCTCAATTAGTGATTATTTCTAGCAAGGTATACATCTTGACTATTCATTTACTTGTTAAAGGATTAAGAGCTCTTAAGTTTTAAATTGGATCAGGATGAATCTGTTCGATTGTGGAATACTGAAACTAGGATATGTATACTGATATTTGCTGCAAACAATGTCATCTTTATGAAGTTCTAAGTGTGATAGCTAATGCGGTTTTTTGATATTCCCTTAGTCAGATTCAGTTAAGGATAACAATATCATTATGGCTAATTGTAGGATTCTCATCCCTCTGATATATACCGTTTTGCTAGTTGTGGTGTGGACACAACTATTAAAATATGGTCAATGAGAAAACATTTGACCATTACTTTCTGCTTGATAATATATAGTTTGTGTTTAATCATATATTGTTTCTATTTCATCTTATATAATACTTTCTGTAACTTCATTACAATTTGTGACTTTATGAAGGTTCAGGTGATTACAAAAGAGAAAAGAGACAACAAAGCAACGAAGCAGATTCAAGAAGAGCAAAAGTAGAAAACTGCTATGGAACTAGTTGTGACTGTGTATGAAGCTTCAAAGCAAAACCAGAATCTTACTGAAGAGTAGTAAGTTTTCTATTCTCACTTGGATTTGCTGTTAGTTATTGATAAATGTCATTGGCTGAGTTTAAAGAGTGGGAAGTGAACATTAGCACAAATGGTTTTCTCAAGGCACTCAATGATCATCTAATGATGCATCTCCCACCACATCATTGCACAAGGTTCATGCTTCCTGAGACTGCTGGGATTATACCCAATGAGGTCGGGTGCACAGAGTGCCGCAGGACCATGGAAAAGTATTACTTGTGCCAATGTTGCCTTGAGTTATTTTCATGAAGCCTTTACAACATTCCAATCAAACCAATATTATTGTTTGTCTCTTTTCTTCATGTTTTTGCCTCTGCTCTAGAAACTGCAGATTCTTTTTAATAAAATTTGTGTGTTTTTTATACGGTATTGGTATATTGCTTCTACTTCTTTGTAATTCTTGACCCTTAATTTAACTTTTATGAAATTAATTATTGTTTCTTCTCCTTGATATATATTGCTTTTTTATTACTTCTTTCATCTATGTTAATTTTTTTATTATTTGTAATATTTATAATATAATGTTCTATTTCAGTGATCAAAACCTCCAAAAGAGGACAAAAATGTTTAGGAGTTTTTAAGTGAATATGATAAGTAAAATTATTAATAAAATAATTTTAAGATATCCAAATAGGTATCTACCATCGGAGATGTTCTTAGCTATTACCATTAAGATAGCTCGATGATACATATTAACAGGACTATTCATCAAACAAACCCAAACCGGCGTTGCATATATCTCATCACGAAGAGGATCAAAAGTTGGGGTCTATCCTTGTACCATAAGATAACAACCGAATACTTTCCACGGTCCTCCTGTCAACGACTCCAAATATTCCGCTTTATCCTCAAACCGCACCATGAAAAATTTCTTTGGTAGATTTAACACATACATGTCGGACTTAGGGCTCCATAGCTCTCGTAACCTCTTTGTTAGATGCACTATTGGAATTATACGATCTAAACTTTCACAATCATACATTGCTTCCACAAACCGTTCATCGTCTCTCAAACCTCCTTTTCAATGGTAATTACCGACTCCCTTCATCTCCATTCGGAAACGACACCTTGACTGTATCCTCAACAAACTGATCATCCATAACTCTATATGGTGATGGCATCCCCCTACGCCTTTCCTCGTTAAACTTTGAGCCCATGTCACGTTTTGATCAGGTGGATCACCCTTTGGACGATCCTTGCCATTCACTTATGCCATCGTTGCATCCTTCATTTCCGAAACCCTAATTAAAGGAATATGGGAAAAGTAATTCTATTGATTAGAGATAGTACATGTTATATACATGAGTATATATGTGCAAAAGGAAAGTACATAATAACAGAGATTATACAGAGGAGAAGTAAGTAAGTAGATATATGATGAATATCTTCCAATACGCACCCTCAAGATGGAGCACGGTTTGTGATTCCAATCTTGTCGCAGAGACTTGTGAATTGTTGACGCGGTAATGGTTTGGTAAGAGCGTCGGCTAGTTGATCACCGGAGGATATGTGAGTAATACGAAGACAGTTGGCTTGGACATATTGGCGGACGAAATGATAATCGAGAGCAAGGTGTTTCATTCGGGAATGAAACACCGGATTCGCACTAAGGTATGTGGCACCTTTATTGTCACAGAAGATCGTAGGAGTTGGTGTAGTAGGGAGACAGAGATCGCGCATAAGGGAGTGAATCCAACAGAGTTCTTGTGTTGTAGCGGCAATGGACCGATACTCGGCCTCCGTCGAGGATCGAGAGACGCCCCCTTGCTTCTTAGAGGACCAGCCAATTAAATGTTTCACGAGGTAGACAAGGTAGGCACCGGTGGATGTGTAATCGTCTCTATCCCCAGCCCAGTCGGCATCGGTGTAGGCATGAAGGGAAGAGTTGTTGTGAGCGGAATAGTGAAGACCCTTAGAAGATGTACCAGCTAGATAACGCGGAATTCTTTTCGCAGCTGTCCAATGGTCGGTGGTTGGTCGATGCATATACTGGGACAGTTTATTGACCGAGTAATTGATGTCGGGTCGGGTTAATGAGAGGTATTGAAGGCTGCCAATCAGTGCGCGAAACTGTGCCGGATCAGACAATGGTGTGCCAGAGTTGAGTGTAAGCTTCGTTGTTGGATACATCGGCGTGGGGAGAGGCTTGCCATCGAACATATTCCAGCGATGTAAGATATCTGCGATATAACGTTGCTGTGTTAGTGACAAGCCATGTTTATTACGGCTTACCTCAATGCCGAGAAAGTAAGACAGATTCCCCATGTCCTTTAGAGAGAAACGGTGAGATAGTGTTGTGATGAAGTCCTAAATTTTATTCCTGTCATTGCCTGTTACAATTAAATCGTCCACGTAGACAAGCAAATAAATAAGAGTGCCATTAGTATTGAGTATAAAAAGATATGCATCAGCGAGGGAATTATGGAAACCACAGCCAAGTAGAAATTGCCGGAGCTCCGTATACCAAGCTCTCGGAGCTTGTCGGAGGCCATAGATCGCCTTGTTTAATTTCCAGACTGCAGTGGGTCGTTGAGGATCAATAAAACCAGGTGGCTGGGTCATTAAGACGTGATCGTGTAGGCGCCCTTGAAGAAATGCCGTGTTGACATCAAGCTGTCGAAGCGGCCATTGGTGTGTGACAGTCGTGCTAAGGACAATTCTAATTGTGACAGGCTTGACAACATGACTAAATGTATCATGGAAATCAATGCCAGGCCGTTGGTGGAAGCATTTGGCAACTAAACGAGCTTTAAAGCGATCAACAGTGCCATTAGCTAGGCGTTAAATGGCAAATACCCAGCGGCATCCTACAACATTGCTATGAGGTTCGGGTTCAATGAGATCAAAGGTATGATTGTGTCGTTGAGAATCAATTTCAGCCTGCATAGCTGCTCGCCAGCGTGAATCTTGTAAAGCTTATTTCATTGTTTTAGGAGATGTATCCGAGACTTGATGAACTGTTGTATTGAGATTCAACTTCTGAACAGGTTTACGGACCCTGTTGCTAGTGCGCCGATGTTGTTGTTGTTGAGGTTGAGGTAGAGTAGGTGCTTGAGGTTGTTGTTGAGCCGTGTCAGTGATAGACAAAGGTGAGACATGTGGCAATAGGGGCTGTTGAGGTGGTGCAACAGAAGCAGTTATTGTTGCGGCAGTTTCTGTTGGTGGTGAGACATGAGTTGAGGACGGTACAGCTTGTGAAGTATTGAGTGGAGCTGTAGGTGGTGAGGAGGTTGGGGAAGAGTATGAGACAGTTGGTGTGACACTTGAATGTGGTGATATAGAAGCTGCTGTAGCTGTAGAATCCTCTTGTTCAGCCAATTGAAGACCTGAAATTTTAAAGGGAAAAACATATTCGTGAAAGACAATGTGTCTTGTAGTATACACACGAGATGTAGCTCTATCTAAGCATAGATAAGCACTTTGAGTATTAGATTATCCTAAGAAAACACATGGAGTGGACTTAGCATCTAGTTTGTTGCTAGTGTAAGGCTTTAACCAAGGGAAACAAAGGCAACCAAAGATCTTGAGTTTATGTAAATTTGGTAAAGATTGAAAAAGAACTTGAAACGGAGATTGCATAGACAGAACTGAAGTTGGCATTCGGTTTACTAAGTATACCGCCGTTGTAAACGCATAGGTCCAATAAGACTGTGGCATTGAAGCATGAGACAACAAGGCTAGTCACGTTTCGACTATGTGTCGATGTTTACGTTCACTAATGCCATTGTGTTCCGGCGTATGTGGAGGTGTAGTGAAATGGGAGATACCATGAGATGACAAAAAAATGTGCTAGACCAATGTACTCTCCACCATTATCACTATACAAGGTTTTAAGCTTGTGTTGAAATTTGTTTTCAACCAAGGCTTTAAAATTTGGAAATATCTCAAGAACATGGGACTTCCTTTTGAGAGGATACATCCATGTATATCGAGTGAAATGATCTACAAACACTACATAATATTTGAAATCGTCAAAAGAAACAATGGGTGAAGTCCAAACGTCGGAAAAGACTATGTCTAAGGGATGTTTGGAGTTAACAGTAGAAGTATGAAAAGGAAGTTTATGCATTTTATTGATAGAGCATGCATTACACGGAGAATTGAAAGTACGAGAAGAGACATGTAACTAAAACGAAGAAAGCATAGTTTGTAAAATATTAAATGCAGGATGTCCTAGACGCGAATGCCAATCAACGAGTGAAGTCTGAATAGTAGATGCAAAGGCAAGAGACGGTTTAGTTGTAAATCGTTTGGTTGGCCATTCATACGTGCCATCTCTAGGCTTGCCGGCCAAACGAAGTACCCCCGTTGCCAAATCTCTCACCTGAAAGAAGGTTGGAGTAAAGGTAACAGAGACATTATTAGTTGTACAAAGTTGAAAAGCAGAGATTAAATTTTTAGCAAGCGTTGGTACACACAAAACATTGTTAAGAAAGAATGGTTGAGTATAAGAAGGTATAGAAGCAGAACCAGAGTGTGAGATTTGGAGTCCAGACCCGTCACCTAACATGACATCGTCGCTGCCATTGTAAGGAGTGTGGTAGGCAAGATTGTTTAAGTCAGACGTCATGTGATGAGACGCACCGCTGTCAACGAGCCAGGTGGAATTGTCGGACATGAGTGCGGCATTAGCTCGCGGCTGCCACTGTGATGGATTGGGAAGAAGAGGTGGCTGCCAGGGAGAAGGTGGAATCGAATCTTGCCACTGGTTAGTGTTACCTGCGCTACGAGTTAAAGTGAAGTCAGAACAGAACTTAGCACTATGACCAAGAGTACCACAGGCTTGGCATCGTCCAAGGTACTTGCGTGGACCATTACGATTCTGATTGTTTTGTTGAAAGCCCCTTGACGCAGATTGATGTCGAGACTGTTGGTTAGGAGCATTACGCCAAGGCTGCTTGTGTCTAGTTTCTGTTGCATTAGCAAAAACAGGAGATGGTGTGGCTGCTGCTGTAGTTAGAATCATGGCTTCACGGTTGACAAGTCTTTTATGCAGTTCTGAGTAGGGGAGAGTCTTGTCCCTTCCATTTATTGCATCGATCTCAGGCTTAAACTCCTCACCAAGACCAGCTAAAATTTGTTCTTGAAGGTCTTCGGGATCCAGCGGCTTGCCTAAAAGAGCTAGATCGTCTGCTTTGGCTTTGATCCTACGAAGGTAGTCAACCACAGAGTCTGTGCCTTTGACACATGCTTTTAGATGTAGCTTGAGTTGACGAACATGTCCCCTAGTGGGCTTACCAAATGTAGAAAGAAGAAGGGACCAGACATCAGCAGAGGATGTAGCACTGGATACAATTGACTGGACCGAGAGAGAGATAGCTCCAATAAGTGAGCTGTATATGAGACGGTCTTGGCGTCTCCAAGGGGCATAGATCGGATTTGAGGTGGTTTGACCATTCACAATCAGTTGGGGGAAGGAGTATTTGATTCATCCAGAAAAGTATGAAGTTCATGGCCTTCGAGAAGTGCCGTGACTTGTTTGCTCCACATCAAATAGTTTTGATGTGTGAGTTTGGTGACACTTGACATGTTCACCGAGAGAAGAGTGCTTTGAGGATTTTCGGCATTGTAAACAGAGGTGGGAGCACCTGTGTTAGGGGTTTCAGTCATCGTAGGAGAGAAGGAGAGAAAGAAAAAGAAAAAAGAAGCAGAGGCTTAGAGAAAGGAAAAAGAAACATAGATCAGAACAGAGGAGGAGACAGAGTAGGGTAGAACTCGAGAGAGAGGGAGGCGGCGGTGAGAGGAGAAAAAAAGAGAGGTAGGTCTAAGATCTATGCTCTGATACCATAAAGGAATATGGGAAAAGTAATTCTATTGATTACAGATAGTACATGTTATATACATGAGTATATATGTGCAAAAGGAAAGTACATAATAACAGAGATTATACAGAGTAGAAGTAAGTAAGTAGATATATGATGAATATCTTCCAATACTAATCGCTTGTACCATCGCTCAAAACCTTACTTAGTCGGCTAATGTTTCGAATACATACTACTATTAGTTATAGCAAAAATGATAATGATAAGAAAAGATAGGTTGTCTAGATATGGTAAACGATTATATATCGTATCAGAAATGAATTATTTCAACGGTTGTTACAAATAAATTGTATTTTATTTGTGAGAAATATCCCATATAACTACCAATTTTAGTTGCTTCAGCATAATTGTTTGCTACAGATTTGCGACATGTTTGGCTGTGACATATGTTTAAATTATTTTTTTTTGTCGTCGACATATGTTTAAATTTTACTATAAATAATGACCATTTAGGTACTCTGGTCATAGAGGTTAGAAATTTTAGTTCATGATTAGATTATGTTCGGTTCTGGTAATAATTCAGCTAAAGAAATGAGTAATCAGTCATCACGTTTAAAATGAGTCTATTTAACGGAACCAAACATTTTAAATTTTTCTTAGAAAAATTATTTCATGTACAAATATTACATAAATATATAATTATAAAGTTGACGAGTTCCAAATTATATAATATGTGCTATTACAAAAGTTTATAAGAACATGTAAAATTAATAAGATATTCTTTTTGTATGACATATAAATAATAATTTTTTTGTGAAATCCATAAATTCTATGGTTGATATAATTTTTATATTTCAAAAATGTGACAAAACTAATAATAATACAAAAGGATATCTCGGTCAAGATACGAAAGATCGTATCAGCAACTTTAAGTTATTTTGGCCAAAAAAGTTGCTACAATATAAAACAAGTTACAACGACTCATTCTGATGAAAAACACATGGCTACAGTATGCAGCAAGTCGTGTTGTTATAATTAATCAAAAATTTTACTATATGATTTATCCCATAATATTCGTGACATATTTATAACTTAACTTAATAGATAGTTTAGATTTGATTCTAGTACAACTTAGTTAGAGAAACGTATACACAGCCTATACGTTTAAGTTGATGTCTATGTATGTATTGTTATCAAAATTTTTCTTCTTAGAAAACTAATATGTGTGCATATATTATGTAAAAATGTGTTATAAAATTGATAAGTTTCAAGTTATATACTATATATGTACCAAAGATTATATAAACATATGAAACTTACTATATATTCACATTGTTTAACATAATCAATTAATTAAGTAATGAGCGTATTTAAACCATGAATTTTTTGTTTGGTACAATTTTTTTAACGAAATAGTATGGCAAATCTCCTATATATTAAAAGGGAAGACTTTTTAAAAAGAAACATTAAATTTGTAATAAATTATATGATATGTCATTAGTAATTTATGTAATTTCACCTCATAATTTCAACTAACTAAATTTCACATGAAATTAGATTGAAATTTTCAAGAGATTTCTATACATATATAGATTGATACATGTGGTACTTAAAATCAAAATTCACCATTGATGATCTTCAAACTATTTTCTGTAAGGTATAACTAGGATAACTAAGATAATTAGAATAACGGAGATAACTGGTACAACTAGGTGAACTAACTTAAGTAGGACAAATTGTATGATGTTGTGGAATGTTCTTAATGATATCAAACTTTAGTTGTACCACATAATTTCCTAAAAAAAAGAACAATGTATTTATCGGCTAGTGAAAATCGAAGAAGATCTACTTAGGATTTGAACATTTTTTAATGATAATGCAGGAACTAGTAATAATTTGTACAAACTTGTATTATGTATTGCTTTCAGTTTGTCACAACTAGATAACTCTAATAATACTTCATATAGTTAATGTTTTTGGGAAATTAGTGACTTAATCTACAAAAAATGTGAAAAATTCAATTATTGTAAAAACAATTATTAGATTTGTTGTACAATATCGAATCTACATCATAATTTTGTTATAACTCATGTCAGTGTCATTTTAGTGTTATGTAAAAAGTTTTTAATTAGTTATATTCAACTCAACTTTTGCATCATAAACCTTATACTACTAGGCATTGTTTTTAAAAATAAGCACTTGAATTACCAAAATGATGTATCTAATATATTTTTGAAAATATTTTTATATAAGAACATGTTAAATGTATTTTGATTTTTTATTCTATGTGGTTTAACTAGAAAATTTTAATTAAAACTATGGTTTAACTAGTTTTACAGTTTTAAGTCCCAAAAATAACAATGTGGAATGAGGGATTACTGGATAACTAGGTATGACTATATACAGATATATGAAGAGTTAATCGAGTTATTCTTAGTTATTCTTTTCTGGCGGCGCATGTGTCAGCTATATCGGCTAGTTAATCTTACTTATTCTTTTTTGGCGGCGCACGTGTCAGCTTTGTCGGCTAGTTAATCCTAGTTATACCAAATCTTATATATACCAAATTATATGGATAATTTAAAATCTACACTCGTTATTTAAATGAAAATCTTGTCTTTCTGAAAAATAAAAAGTATAAAAATTAATAATTTATTTTCTATGATGATTAATTATTTTTCATATGAAAATTCAAGAGAAAATTCAATTTTAATACACCAAATGAATTTCATTTATCATTCTAATACGTAAATATTCAACTTAATACACAATTGCTTAGTTTAACTACTTTCATACATAA
The DNA here is from genome assembly GCA_900406425.1 of Iberis pinnata. Classification (NCBI taxonomy): domain Eukaryota; kingdom Viridiplantae; phylum Streptophyta; class Magnoliopsida; order Brassicales; family Brassicaceae; genus Iberis; species Iberis pinnata. The sequence continues at coordinate 40,834 of OVBE01000890.1, forward strand.
AATATCAATCATTTATCGATTTTACATAGGTCCAGTCATTTTCCGCTTTGGAAAAAATTATATTTTTTAATTAAAAAATAATGACAAATAAAAAAATCTATAAATTTTAAATTTTCCAAAATAAATCAAGAAAATTTCAAAAATTAATAATTAAAAAAATGATTTCAAATATTTTAACAAAAAGTGCGATATTAAAAAATTGCTAAAAATTAATAAAGTCCAACAAATTTTAAAATTTTATTAATATCTAAATAGTTATATCTAAAATTAAAGATACTGAAATTTTCAAAAAAAATTAATTAATTTTGTTAAGAACTCCTAAAATTTATAAATTATTTGAATAAATATTTTATAAATTTATTAAAAAATCTATTAATTTATAAAATTTATAGATTATTAAAAACATAAATTATTAAAATGGTTTATAGATTTTTTTTCTAAAAAACTACTTTTTAATCTAACCAAAATTTTAAATAAGTAGATTCATTAAAATTATATATTTTATCTATTAATATATTAAAATGAAAAAATTACTCCATATTATTTAAAAATCAAATATAAAGATATGAAGTTAACATTTAAAATTATTAGTTAATAATACAACTATTATAATAATAAACTTGTTAAAAAATGTAACTTACAAAACATGATTTAAAAACTATAAATGATATTATATGAATTTATTTTAGCAATGTTGACATAAACATACGAAAAGAAATTTATTTAGAACTGTTACAATTTAATAAATTTACTTAGAGTTCCTTAAATTTTATAAATTTATTTGAATAAATTTTAAACAGTTTTTTATTTTTAAAACAAGTTTTAGTTTTAAAATTTATTTTAATTTTATTTTTTTAAAAATTAGTTTGTTAAAAAATTATAATATTTAATATATAAACTATCAATTATTTACCAATTTTACACATATCGTTTAAGGAAAATTAGCTTTTTTAATAAAATTTTAAGAAAATTCCAAATTAATAGATGAACTAATAAATTTAAATTAAATTTCAAAAATAAAACAAGTAAATTTCAGAAAATAATAAATATTTCTTCAATTTTTTTTATTTTGTTAAAATTTTACAAAAACTGTTTGAAATCAATATTTCAAGAAATCTGTAACATTTAATATCAAAATAAATTAAGAAAATTTCAATAAGAATAATATTTTTGTAACATATTTTTATTTACAAAATTGTTTAAAATTTACAATTTTTCATAAATTTTAAAAATAAAAATTTATTACTATCTATATAGTTATATTTACTATTTGGAACTCCTAAAATTTGATAAATTATTCAAATAAATTTTAAAGAAATTTATAAAAAAATTTTAAATTTACCAATTTTACACATGTTTATTTTTTAATAGAAAAATTTAAAATTCATTGAACAACAAAAAATATTTTCTAATGAAGAATAACTGGATTCCTTGGATAATGCTTGAACTAGTCTGGTGAAAATCAAAAAGAAAGTGCTGCATTGGTTCACCAAGCTACAAAAAAAACATAAAGTATTTGATAATTTTTCAGTCCTATTGTTAAACCTAGTTAACGTAGTTATCCTAGTTACATCTAGTGAAACCCTTTAAGCATAGTTACACCAAGTTAAATCTAGTTAAACCTAGTTAACATAGTATTCCTAGTTACACCAAGTTAAACTCTTTAAACATAGTTACACCAAATTAAACCTAGTTAAACTAAATTAACG